>OVAP01000686.1:0-31296 GCA_900406295.1 Aurinia saxatilis
CTTGCATCGGGTGGCCACATCGGGTGGCACCCGATGCCAACGACACAGGAACCTCATTTTGGAGGCCAAAAATGCACCTGGCATCGGGTGCTTACATCGGGTGGCACCCGATGCCAGGAACAAATCTTAAGTCTTGGTTCTTTCTTCATCTTTGCTTGATCCTTTGCTTGTTTGTTCATCTCTTGGTCCTTCATGCGCCTTGTCCAAGTCCCACCATGTCCACAATAGCCCAAGAAGTACCTAAATCATGCAAATATGCTATGCAAATGCAAGAATGCAAGTCCAAGTACTAAATGCAAGTCAAAATGCACAATGTGGCCAAATGCAAGGTAAACTATCAACAAATGAGTTAAACCTAGATCAAAATGAATGTAAAACAACCATGAAAACAGTCCTAAAATGCAACATATCAATGTGTTCTCTCCGAGTCATCATCCCGTGACCCACGAAGCCAAGCCAGCTTGCCGTTCTATCCCACTAGTCCGAACCATGACCTGGGACGAGGAGTGGCTCACACCTTCACGTCTCGAGTGGTTCCCGCGAGACCACGTAGCTTGCGTCGTGGAACTCGATCATTTTTCTTCCCACGAGCCACATGCACGTCGTGGGTCGTGGGACATTATCAAAGTCACTTCCCGCGACCCGAATACAAATAGTTGGTCGTGGAACAACGTCAATCTTCGAAGCTCAATGCCATTTCGTGGATCAATCACGCCAAGTACTTAGTTCCAACGAGAACGTATGATCCATGAAGTAACATTAACTTACATTATCACATAATGCGACATACGTGTCCGATTACACTCTTGACAAGCAAAATGGTCCGATATTCTATCATGGGCCGATATCCATGCCAAGCCCTAAAGACATCTTACTCACCGTCATTCGAAATGATTCGAGAAGGATCGAAGGAGAATCTACGAAAAAGGAAGTCATTCTCTGTTCCACGACAAAAGGAAGTTTTTCGATTCATATCTGAGAAAAGGAAACTACCAAAGAAGATGTCTACAAGAAACGGAAGGTGGCCCATGTGAAGCTCGATGACCTAGGACGATTTAGTTGAGAGTATAAATACTTTGCTAGTCATAACTCATAATGTATATTGAAATCTCTTAGCCTCTCGAACCCTAGAGAGCTCTAGCAATAAAATTCGTGATTCATATATATTTTGTCTTTAGTTCATCTTTTCTTCCGTTCTGTTTTTTGTCTTTGAATTCTGTCTGTTCTCTCTGCTTTCTCCGTTCTCATACTTACAAGTGATTCGTACAGAAAGATAGTCGACGATTCCTTAAAAGTTTCGTATTATACAAGTTTGTGATTATGTGAATTTTGGTACACACAAACTCTTTTCTATTTATTTATGATGCCAATTTCTATGGTTTTTTATATGGTTTTTGCTATTATATTTGGGTAGATCTTTTGTTGGGAATAGGAGTTTTCAATAGGATTTTCATGGCTTGACAGATAGGTAGGATTTATACTTATTACATGATTGCTTAGATTTGACACCCTAGGTAATTTGTTATATATTGATCTCTTCATTTTGACAATATGATGAGACTGATAAGAACTAGTATTAAATGATAGGTAAACAACTTTTGCGGCTTGCTTTCCTAGTTTACACTTAGTGACTATTGTGTGAATTAAGATGTTAGACATGTTTAATCACTAGTATGAAAATAGGAAGATTAAAATACGACTGGCTTGAATACTAACCAGATTTATGTGCCTATAAACCCTGAATAGTTAAATCCATGAACCCTAGAGAATTCTCTGAAACCCGACAATTGCAACAATAGTTTCTTTATCGTTTTATTTTATTTCGTTTTGCATTTCATAAACAAAAACATTTCCAATCGATCAATTGACTAACCTCATTCGATCGATCAAAAACCCAAAAGTCACCTTTTGTTGCTTTGCTCAAGTCGAATCGATTTTGTTGTTGTGTACATTTTGCTCCCTGTGGATTTGATCCCTAAGTACTACTGCGAGAGCCTGTGCGCTTGCAGGAATATTTTGGGCGAAAACTAAATCCCCACCATTGGTTTATGCGAAGTTTTCTCTCTACTTCTTGTGAGCAAGTCCAAGTCTATAATATCATAGAAGTAGCAGCAAGCTTACATACTTGTTGTGGTTCTTTTCAATCCACATCTACATCCACCTTATCCCGGATTAACAAGAGAGATCCTTAAACCACCTACTGATCCAATCCTTGTTGTGTCAGGGCCCTTGGAACTTATATCAAGTGGTGAAATTTTTTGTATTAAAAAAAAAGGGAAACAGAAGAACGAAAATTCAGAATCCAAGGCTTTATGATCCATACTTGTTTAGCAAAAAGAACCAGGAAATCAAGGGATCAAAGTGGAAAAGGTTGAAAACGTCTAAAAGGAGTCCGAAGATGTTCGAGAAGACTTTAGATTCCCGTAAAAGAATCTAAGTCTGGGGAGGAACAAGCTAAGTAAAGAAGAGAGTGTTTGGAAGTTGTGTCATTAAGCAGTCTGTTCTCTCTTGCGGTTTTGCGACATATCTAGCATTTTCTCTTTAAACACAGTAACCCTTAAACATTTAAGCTCCACCTCTAAATATTAGCCTCCTTACGTCACAAACCTAGCGTCGTTTTACTTAGCTAATATTCTCTAGGAAGAAAGCACATGCAATATCTTAATGAATATAGAGAGTCAAATTTTGGTGAATATAGAGAGTCACATGCAATATCTTAATTAAGGTGCTTGCAAGTTGAGAATTTGTTGGACCAGTTGGGAGAGTTATGGTGGGAGTACGAGACGAGAGTCTTGGGCAGGCTTGTCAAGATGACAATCACGGATTTGCAGCCTCTAAGGTGTAGTCACAAGTAAGCGAGTTCCTATACTCTCAATCTTATTTTCCTTTCTCGGTCTCTTGTTTGTTTGAGGATGAACAAAGCTAAGACTAGGAGAATTGATAGAGGTGATATTTTACCCTTTTTAGCATAGATTTTCGATGTTTTTCTTAATGAAACCATTGGATTTAAGATGAAAACTATGTAATTTCACATTTTCCTGCTTCCAAAGTGTTTTTGTGAAAGTTAGGATTTTAGGTCATAAATAAGCATTTTTTTACCAAGTTCAGCAATTCGGCATCAGAAATCTGGGCCCGAACGAAGAAGATGTATAATTTGGATTGAAATGAGGTTTCAAGAAAATCAAGTCACGTAAGTCAGCTATCACATAGGCTTAGAACTGTGTCATTTAGCCTCATGAGCAAGGAGTTAAGCCCAGATCATTGAAGAGATGTCAAAATGAAGTCCAAGAGTGATGAAGGCCCCTTCGATCGAATCACCTAGGCAATCGATCGAATGAGTACGGATAATCACTAAAACCTTCGAGAACATTCTCAGATAAAGATCATTGCCAATTTGGAGTTATTGGGATCTATTGGAGATATTCAGAAGATATTCAAGATGCATTTTCAGAGTATATTCGATCGAATCACACTCTTATTCGATCGATCCAGAAGATATAAGTCCAGACTTTTGGATTCTTGTCATGAATCTGATTCTTGAATTCTCTCAACTTCTCAAGACAACATCTGCATTATAAATACATAAGCCACAAGCAGGAGAAACAACACATAATTCACAAGATCACTAACATCCAGGCAAAATAGTTCTTCGTCTCTTTTTCATTGTTTTCTTTCTTATTCTACTTTGGATTTACTGTCAAAAGGAGAAGTCTCTCTTCCTCTGCGTTTAGAGAAGCTTTCGGAACCCTCTTTCATTTGATGTATATGATTGCAAATTCCATTATTATTATGTTTCTTATAAGCATGTCTGAGTAGTTGCATAGTTAGGAATAAAATTTTGCTAGGAGAATTAATGGTTAGGTAGATAGGCAATATAATTATGCAATGACTAGTTAATGCTTACTTTCTTATCAGATCTTAATTCAAATATATGATTAAACTGCTATTAATACATCACTTAGAGTTAATTATCCATAACTTGATTTTGAAAGCTCTAATGTCCGGAGTAGCAATTCATCTCTTCATCTTAATTACTAGTCTAGGAACTGAAGGGACGGTATAACAGTTTCCCTAGAAGTTAACATGGAGTAGCTAAGCCTGACTACATTGGTAGTCGAACTTTAGTGATTTCAAGCTATATAGCCTTTTCAGAAGACTTGCATGATTACTACCTGAATAATTCGAACCATGAATCTCTGATGCAATTTCTGACTTCCTAATGCTTCTATCAATGGTTTGCACTCATGTTTTATTTTGTTTTGGTTTTTTAGGCATGAAATGATCGATTGCACTTCCTGTATTCGACCAAAAGAGGTATTAATGGATCGAATTGTTCTTGCATTTGATCGATCACCAAAAACCTCATATTTGCTACTCAGCTCAAGTATTATCGGACGTACTACTGCGTACACTCTGTTCCATGTGGATTCAACCTTGAAATACTACCGCGAGATATGTGAATTTGTAGGATCATTTTAGGTGAAAACCTTATCCCATCAAACCTCAACCCTGAAAACCTTATCCCATCAAACCTCAACCCCTTCTCTCTCCTCTTTTTTATTGGTTTTTCTTTTAATGTAAGAAATTCCAAAAGTAGCGCATCGTTTTAGTCACTTGTTACTACAGATACAAATCTCACATCACCTTAATCAAACTATAATCGCTTTTTTAATAAATAATATATATTTAAAAAATAGTGGAATTTTGTTTTTCTTCTTTGTCAAACAAAATTTTTTTTTTGGAGAATTTTTAGAAAAAGTTATTTATATTTTTTAACTTCTTTGTTTGTAAAAAAACTGAGAGAGGTCAAAGATAGATTTTGAGAAGATTTTGTTTCCAAAACAGTAATAAGAAAAGGAATGGTACATTTTAATTAAAAATATGGAAAGATATACAAAATGTATATTTTAAAAGTAAATTAGTTAGAAAATGGTTTGACAATTGTATTCTCCTTGGAATAGTCATCTTTGTAATATTCTACAATAGTTTGTATAGAGATTGTTTTCTTTCTACAGTATTTGACTGGCAAATGGCGAGTAAAAGATAATTTTATAACTAAAAGAAATAACCCATCCTCAGAATCAGATAAAAGATCAAATTCTAAAAAATTGTAAACAAGCTTTTCCTATTCGATGGTTTTCCTTCTTACTAATCTCAAAAATTGTTTTCTATATTACTAATTATAACATTTATGTGTGTGTCTCGTAATTGACTAAGGTTGTTGAAAATAAATGAAAGAATATAGAATAATGAGCAATTAATACTGTGGAAATTCTCTCCCTATATAAAGAGACGACGAGGCACTCGTCCTCTTATTATTCAGTTTTCCGCACGCTTAATATAAATCGTTACGGGAAAAAGACTAAAAAGCAGCAAAACTATGGAAACTGGAGATCTGCGTCCCCGTACGTCATTTATACATGATATCTACATGTCGATTACTTCAAAAAAAATTGCTGTCATTAAAAACACAAGAAAATAAGTTTCAACTTCCACAAAATTTGATTATTATTTCAACAAGATTGTATTTATTTTGTTGTTTTTGTTTAATACATAACTAGGTTGGGAAATTCTCACGCCGAATGATGTTGAGGTATTGAAGAAGGTGATACCGGACAATGAGCCTGAAGTCCTTGACGAATTGAACAAGGGCATGCGTAAGTTCTGATATTAATTATTCTAACAAACATATCATTTTTCCTGTGGGCTTGATTATCTATTGATTTCATATATTATAAGACATTAATACTTTATTGATTCGTGCTTTATCATATTAATTCTGTTAAAAAGCAAGTGATTTATGTTTTTCAATACAAGAAAATGTTCATCAACTCTACAAATTCATTGTTATTATTGCTTTGGTTTATTACTAATTAATTAAAAGATTTTAGATGATTTTTGCTAATCTTTTAACTATTGTTCATTGAACAAAAAATATTTTCTATTAAAACTATTAATTTTTAGTTGCAACACCCATTCGTTTATCCTAGTAGTATTTGTTAGTTTGGTTGATAATTTCACCTCTTGACTATGTATTAACACTTTCAATTTTTTTTTATGTAGTGATTATGCGAAATGATGACAATGTGTCTCTAGAAGAAAAGGTAACTGTAATGCTAAATGTAATTAAAGCAGTAGTATTTATACTGGGATCGGCAGAACGAAACGACGTTATATCTGTGAAAGAGGAACGATACATAGTGAATAATCTCACCGATTTTGCGGCATCCGTTATCAAATCATTATCTCTAAAGGACATCCTTATATTCATCCAAGCGATCCCCCTAGCATTTTTCAAGCTCTTACAAACCGGCTGGTCGTACCAGCCTCCCAACCCTGGCCCATCTAGTTCAGAAAATTCTTGATTAATCAACATGCACATTTGCTTCAAATTGTTTCTTTCTTCACCTAATTTGTTGCTTTTGAGTATTGGTTTGTGGATTTTTAAACATTTTCAAATCCAAATTGTTTAATTACATCTCATTTTAATCAGTGCACTTGATTTTATGTGGATTTCTGATACGATGCTTAGGTAGGGATTCACCAACTAAAAAAATTTCCTACCTACTAACAACAAACTAGTCGATGCAACATAATATATGGTATCGTTCTCATATACCAGAGATGCTACATAAACATAAATCTATTCTAACTAGGACCTGAAATGCAATAAAGAGGGTGTTGTGTGTGTGTGGCGATTTGCAGGAAAATAAACTAGATCTAAACAATAATGATAAAGGCGTTAGGCATAAGAAATTCACATATAAACAATATCCAATGATCAAACATGCTTTTCGAGGATTTTTTAAGAACCGTCCGAACTGGATTATAATGATCATATTAGCCATTAGGGTGTATGGGTCAGATCATATTGAGGAGAGCCCAAGGTATATGGGTGCACATAGCTACAGTGAGTGGTATCAATCTTGTTCACATATCTACAGTGACACACATTTGGGGCTCTCACTTCTGATCAATTTTCCTGTATGCACGATAATGCTCATCAAACTATAGATGGAACATAAGGGGCTGATGTTGCCTCTACATATAAAACCTAAGATCAGTGAACTGATTTTTTCCCTAAAGCATTAAGAACTATAGAAGATGAAGATACAAAGCATTACCCTATTTGTATTTAGTCATATGGATCTTTGATCCCTTATGCCTAACAAGAAACTACCCAACCATAGCTAAGGAACACATAACCTTCAAAAAGAAATATGCATTCAACAACTTTATGAGATTACAAAAGATGTGTAAAGAGCAAAAACAAAAGCAGTGAAAAAGTTTACCTGAACAATGGTCTAGGCAGAGTATTTATACGGTACAACACGAGCTTGGCCAAAAAAAGTAGCCTAATAAAATTGAAGAACTAAATCCGCAAAAGATAATCTTCATCCTTGCTGAAATTCTGTCAGATGAAGACACAAAACATTACCCTATTTGTGTTTAGTCATATGGATCTTTGATCCTTTATGCCTAACAAAAAACTACCCAGCCATAGCTTAGAAACACATAAGATTCAAAAAGCAATGTGCATTCAACAACTTTTTTATAAGATTACAAAAGCTGTTTAAAGAGCAAAAACAAAAGCATTGAAAGAGATGACCTAAATAATGGTCTAAGAAGAGTATTTATACGGTATAACACAAGCTTTGGCAAAAAAGTAGCCTAATAAAATTGAAGGACTAAATTCTCAAAAGGAAATCTTCATCCTTTCGGAAATTATGTCAGGTGTTAATTGATGCTTGAACGTCTGACAATCGATCCAGATTTATGGTTGTTGCCATTTCCACTGGTGTCTGTCTACACTAATTTTGTGTCGATCAACGTTCTCAGGCTGATTTCTTCTATTCTTTAATATTCATTCCATTTTGCATCATGTTTACTCCAAAACCTTCACTAGGGACAAAAAAACGCCCAAGATGCATTTACCCATGTAAAAGACTCGATAAAGGACTATGTATCCCGTCATAAAAGTAACAAAATCCGGGATGCATCAATTCCCCCATACTGATACATTTCTTGTTCCAAAGCAATAAAGTAAATGAGAAGAAAGAGATTGAAAACAAGAGATACTAACCTTAACCTCTGTGCATTCCAATTAATCATTCCGCATGCTCAAGTGAGACTAAGCGTGGGTCCTAGGTTGGATATCGGAGCTGGGAGCTTCAGATGTGCTAGACGAGGTAGACTGGTCGTCTGCTCCGGCCCTCTTCTGTTGTATGTCATCTTTGTTGCTCCGATCGGCTTCCAAAGTTTGTGCTCAGTTAGGAGGCATATGCGAGATTCCTTCTGGCTTCCCCATAAGGATTTGACTCCAGACGGACTGGGAAACTTCACGCAGAGGTGGTAAGTCGAAGGGATGGCCCGCATTGAACTCAAACACGGAGTTCCGAGGATAGCATTGTAGATAGTTGGATGGTCGGCTACCGAGAACGTAACGATCTTTGTAACTCCTCCGGCCTGACCGCTAAGTTGATCATGCCGATGGTCATGGGGGTTTCCCCTGAGAATCTAGTGAGTGACTTGGGACCAATGATGATGTCAGTGGGGTCGATCTTCATACGACGTAGGGTCTCTCTGAAGATCACATCCACCTAGCTACCTGTATCAATCAAAACTCTAGCCATATCAAAATCGTTTACCACGATTTTGATCACGAGAGGATCATTGTGAGGATGGTCGATTCCCTTCGCATCTCTTTCGGAGAATGAAATGGTGCATTCTGGATAGTTGGGCCCGCCAAACTTGGATGGTGTTGTGACCGCTTGTCGCTGGAACACCTTGATGGATGAGACAATATCCATGCAATACTGTGAGCCGCCCATGATCATGTTGATCCTTTGACGCGGGCCTTCGTTCTGATCGTCTCCGTCTGGCTTCTCGTTTTTCTATTCGACTTAAGGCTGCTTATCGGATTGATTCTCTTGTTTTCATGGTAGGAAGTCTTTGAGACCGACAACGTTTCCAAGTTAACCTGCCAGTAATTTAGCTGCTAGTTGTGCACCCAGATTCCTGCAATTCTGTGTCAAGTGTTCGACAACCTGGTGGATCTCGCAGAACACGTTCTCATCGTATCGGAACTGACTTCTCGGCCCACCTTCGGAACGTCCTCCCCCGCGTTCGAAGCCTCTGCCAGTGCCTCTTCTGAGGTTTCTAGCATCTTGAGTGTTCGCCTCCCCTTCAGTGACTAAGTAGTTATGGGAGTCGGGTCCCTCGTGATGTATGTACTTAGACGACTGAGGTGGCTTCTTCATGCTTTGCTTGGTGACAGTAGGTGGCTGCGTGCTGTGTGCTGTGTGCTGCATGTGGTCCATGCGAATGCATGGATTTCTCGGGGGGCCTTCATCTCTTCCTCATTTACTATGAAGTTGTTGGCGAGGTGCATAGCGTCTTTGATGGGAGGTGGTTCGTGTGTAGCCAGTTCCTTGCGGAACTCGTATTCGTACCACAGTCCCTCTTGAGGGCGCGTAGAGCTGCGTACTCATTCCTTCGACCTGCGAGACAAGCTTTTTAAATTTGGTGATGAAAGATCCGAAAGACTTTATGGGTCCCTGCGAAATAGACCACAAATCAGCATCAGTGGTTTCTCGTCCCATGAAGATCGAGTATTGCTTAAGGAAAGCGGATGTGAGCTCGTGAAAGTTGTGGATGGAGTTGGATGGCACTCTGTAGAACCACTGGTAGTGGAGCGCGGGTTCCGTGAGATATTCGACGAACAGAAAGCAGAAACCAGCATCCTCGTGTCCCTTGTAGAACCTCGCTCACTTCATAGCAATCCGGAAGGAAGTCAGATGTTCCCTCGGGTATGTGGTGCCATCGTAGTATGGGATCTTGCTGATCTTCTTAGGGTCGGAGATCCGGGCCCCAGTGATGTGTGGAGTGAAGGGTGTCTTCTGAGATTCGGTTAGCATTTTGTCGATCTCCGATGCTTGACGAGTTGCCTTGTGAATCTCGGTTCGCCCTTCCTGGATCATAGCTTCCGTTCTCCACATCGATGCTCTGAGTCCGAGGATTTCAGCTTTGTTGATACCGAGTTGGTCCTCGTCGGAGAGGTCTTCGGCGTTGTCTTCCTCTGGGAACCGTCGAAGATCGTGCCTGGGCTGCTCAGTGGTTTCTGGCATGTGGGTCCGAGCAGGTGATGCTAGCTCGCGAGCACGACCAAGCTTGGTGTGAATTTCTTCGTCGGCCTCGTCGATAATGTCAACGAGATCGATGACTCTTTGAGTCCCTTGGAGGTTGATGTCGTGGATCCCGGTAGCGTTTGGAGGTGCGCGTTTGGGATCGCCAGGAGCTGGTTGCAAGAAGAGCCTTCGCATGGACATGCGAGGCTGGGTCCGGGTTGCTAAATCTTCCAGTCTGCTAGATTGCCTGGTTGAGTTTGTCTTGCTTGGTAGAGCGCTCGAGCAAGTTGGTGAGCATGGTACTAACCGTGCAACGGTTCATTGCCTCTGAAGTTCTGGTGATCACGGCTGGCCCACCGTCTGATGGGGTCTCCTGGGGTGCTTCTGGATCGCGAGTGTTGTTGTTGCCACCGTTGACAGGTGGGGCCATGACAGATCCGTCGGGATTGAGCTTTCATGGTGTTTGAGTCACCAGGAAGTTGTTGAGTTCCGATTCTTGAATTGTGTTCTTAGCTTGAACCATGCCTTCAGATTAGAGCAATCCTTCGTGTGGAGTAGTCGATGACGTCCCCACAGTTTGCGCCAAATTGTGTAGATTAGAATTCACACACAACCAATACTCACGATCATCATTGTGGGCTAGAATTCACACACAACCAAAAACTGGTCAAATGGATCTTTTAAGGGATTGTCAACTTTAACTTTGTGAATCGCTCAGAAAGTAAAGGCAGAAGACTAGGAACAAGAGAAGGAAGTGGGGTCGTTTTATTGATCTTAAAGAGAATTCTCGAGTTACAAGCTGTAAGAACTTAAGCTACTCGAGAGAGACCAAGATCTCAAAGATTTCAAGATGATCTAAGACTTACGACCTTAGATCCTATATATACTCCTAGCTAAACCGTTTTGGGGAACAAGCTCCTTGTGGCCCGTCTTTCCTTTTCCTCTGATATACTTCCCTTTCTCCGACAGTCTTCGGGATTGTTTCCTTTCTTCTGAGATGTGCTGATGATTTTATTCTCGAACCTTCTTGCTTAACGGTGTTCGGATTACTTCGTAAAGTTATGTCTTGATGAAAGATGGAACGGGCCCACGACACGGAACTGGGCTGTTTGGCTAGCTAGGAGTGTTTCTGGTCCCACGAGATTATCCGATAATCTCGTGAGTCGTATGTGTTCGGATGACCACCTCATTAAAAACCTTGGTAAAGAAAACCGCATGGGAAAAGACCTTACCGAGGGAAAAAGAGTGTTACCACGGATGTGAAATGTTCTTCATGGGTCTTCCGATTGTTGATGGCTATAAACATTGATCAATCGGGACCCACGGGATGACTTGGGTCGCAAAACTTGAATGGAAACAATCCTGCGAGCCATGCATGGGTACTTGTCCATAGAACATGCCGAGGGACGTTCTCGAAGATGTTGTGGCCCGCGGATGCTAAGAGAAGAAGTGTAGCCCGCGAATTTCACCACAATGTGGCTCGGGACCCACGCGATGAGTCGTGGCCCATGAGCTACGTTGCAATGTAGCTCGCGACCCACGCGATTACTCGTGGCCCGCGAGCTATGTTGCGATGTAGCTCGCGACCCACGCGATGAGTCGTGGCCCGTGAGCTACGTTGTGATATAGCTCGCGACCCACACAATGAGTTGTGGCCTGCGAGCTACATTGTTATGTAGCTCGCAACCCACACGATGGTCGTGTCCCGCGGGACGTGTCGAAGGACTTGGTTCGTGGTACCTATCGGAAGGATTGGATCGTTGCACGCATCGGAAGGATCATGGGACGTATCGGAGGATCCTGGGAAGGATCGTGGGACGTATCGGAGGATATTGGGAAGGATCGTGGGACGTATCGGAGGATCATGGGATGTATCAGAGGATCCTCGGAAGGATTGTGGGACGTGGCCCACGAGCAAGGGGAGGCTCGCGTGGCCCGCGAGCATTGAAGGTCTCGCGTGGCCCGCGAGCATTGAAGATCTCGCGTGGCCCGCGAGTGTTGTTCTCTGAGTGGCTCGCAAGCCACAAGAGACTCTTGTTGCCCGCGTGCAAGAGGGGACTCACGTGGCCCGCGAATCTAATAGACACGGCTAGGTGAATATCAAGGATTAGCTGTTCGAGTAGCTAACAAACTCCGGTTCTAGTTATTCAAGTCAACTAGCAACTCTTATGTATTGATTATCAAAGGAATCGATAAAATTCTTTTCTTAATTGATCTTTATTGATAAATTCATAAAGTATTCTTGTGGTCTCCTTATAAAGCGGACTAGACCTTGCTCAAGAAGTAAAACCAAAATGTGAACAATCCAAAACCGTAAACTAGCAAAACATAAAATAGAAAACTTGAGTTTCTCTCAATCTTTAACCACCTCATCTCCACGACTTTCCTTATCTCTTGAACTCTCTGTTTTGCCTATTGGGCCTTCGACCCAACGTTGCTTCAGCCTTTGCAACCACACTACCGTCTTAGCCTTCCTTTGCGAATACGTCTTCTCAAAGCAATGCTCGTGTCTATCATCACTCCCCTGCCACACTTTCACCTTGTCCTCAAGGTGAAAATCTGGAAATTGTTGCTGAATGGTCTCCCCTGCTTCCCAAGTTTGTTCAAACGAAGGCAATCCATCCCATTGCACCAAAACCTCAAAATCCTGAGTGTCCGCCTCAGCTCGCACACCATGGATACTCGGCGGCGTTACTTACAGGACCATATCTTGGGACAGAGCAGCTGGTAAAGGTTGCGTCTTATTCCCACAGGCTGCTGCTCCCACTACGCCTTTAAGCTGAGAAACATGGAACACCGGAGGGATCATTGAGTGATCAGGTAATTTTAGCCGATAAGCTACCTTCCCCACATGTTGAATGATCTGGTACGGGCCATATAATCTAGGCGCGAGCTTCTCGTTATTTCTCAAGGCTAATGATCGTATCCAAAAAGTCTGAAGACGCAAGAAACCCATGTCCCCCTCTTTAAACTGGACTTCTCTCCTTTTTCTATTTACACTTGCTGTCATTTGTACCTGCGCTTGAACCAGATTAGCGTGTAGTTCAGCGAGGATCTCATCTCGTTCTTCCAAAAGAACATCCAAACTATGATTGTTGATATCTCGGTTTTGGTTCCGCCTGAGCTTCGGTGGATCACGGCCCTAGAGAGCACGAAAAGGAGTCATTTTTATGGAATAATGATGAGTCGTGTTGTACCAATATTCGGCCCAGGTAAGCCACCTTCACCATGACCGCAGTTTGTCGCCAGCAAAACAACGCATATACCCTTATAAATAACAATTAACCACTTCGATTTGACCGTCGGTTTGCGGATGATAAGTTGTGCTCATCCTCAGCTAGGTACCATGCGAACAAAACAACTCACGCCAAAATTGGCTGAGGAACACCTTGTCACGATCGGACACAATCGACTCCGGCATCCGATGTAATTTAACCACCTCCCGAAAGAACACTTAAGCTACTAATACCGCTGTGAATGGATGTTTTAACGGTAAGGAGTGTTCATACTTGCTCAAGCGGTCAACAACGACCAAAATAGTATCAAACCGATCAGATATCGGAAGGCCTTCTACAAAGTCCATTGAGATGTCCGAACATACTTGTTGTTGTATGGGAAGCGGTTGAAGCAACCCGGCCGGGGACAAGGTTGAGGCCTTGTACCGTTGACAGAGAACATACTCGGACACATAGCGGGTTACGTTCGCCTTCATGCCCAGCCAAAAAACTTCCCGTTTCAACCGTTGGTAAGTCTTTTCCACACCCGAGTGCCCCCTAATGGCCCATTGTGATAAAGATCCAGGTACTGCTGCACATACGCCGTTTGTTTGGGAAGCACAATGCGATGCTCATGCCATAACCTGCCTTGTTCCATGCGAAACTTGCCCACCTCCCGCCCGCTATGGAGCTTGTTCTATGGCCGCCAATACTGCATCCTGGAATACCTGTTTGTCTAATGCGGACAAATCAACCTCGCGCGTCATTAACTAAGCCAGAGCATGGGCTGGTTCGTGCTGGTCCGCAATTGGTTTCCGAGACAGAGCATCTGCAGCGTTGTTTGTTCGTCATGTCTTGTATTGGACCTCGAAATCAAACCAAATTAACTTGGCCATCCACCTCTGCTGCTCGACAGATGTGAGGCGTTGTTCGAGCATATATTTAAGACTTCGCTGATCGGTTCTAACAATGAACCTCGTCCCCCAAAGATAGTGACGCCATTTATGTATCGTGATACGCCATTAACTCTTTCTCATAAATAAATTTAAGTTTAGCTTGTGCAGCTAATTCTTGGCTCATGTAGGCGATCGGCCGTCCTTCGTGCATTAATACTGCTCCAATGCTATATCCGCACGCGTCTATTTCCACGACGAACGGTTTAGTAAAATCAGGTAACGCGAGTACCGGTGTCGTGGTGAGAGAATGCTTGAGGAGTTCGAACGCTCACGATGCCTCCTCGGGCCAAGAAAATTTCCCCTTTTTGAGTAGCTGGGTCATGGGCATTGCTATTCATCCATATCATTTAACAAATTTCCTGTAATACCCGGTAAGACCCAAGAATCCTCTTAACGTGTTACATTCTTCGGTTGAGGCCAATTAGCCACTGCCTGGATCTTAGCTTGATCGACCTGCACATCGTCACTCGTGACTACATGGCCGAGGTACTCAATGCTGCGACAACCAAACGAGCACTTCTTCTTATTGGCAACTAGCTGTTGTTCATGTAAAATGTTCAACACCAACCGAAGATGCTCCCAGTGCTCAGCCTCGCTCCGGCTATACACCAGAATATCGTAAAAAAATATGAGCACAAATTTCCTCAGATGCTCGCAAAATATCTCGTTCATGATAGATTGGAATGTAGCTAGGGCATTAGTGAGCCTAAAAGGCATGACTAAGAACTCGTAATGCCCTCGTGGGTGTGAAAAGCGGTCTTCTCAACGTCTGGAGCCTTAACTGGTATTTGATGATATCCGGACTTGAAATCAAGTTTCGAGAAAATGACTGCTCCATGCAACTCATCCAGCAATTCGTCGATAATGGGAATAGGAAACCGATCAGGAACCGTCTCGTGATTCAAAGCTCGATAATCGACGCAGAAACGCCAGCTTCCATCTTTCTTACGCACCAATAATACTGGACTAAAGAAAGGACTGGTATTGGAAAGTATAATGCTGGTTTTAAGCATATCCTTGAAGAGTTCCTCTATAGCCTTTTCTGGATAAATAGGTATCGGTATGGACGCACGTTGATTGGCGGTGTTCCCTCCCTCAAGATAATAGCATGATCCTTCCCTGTTTGCGGAGGTAATTCAGTTGGGTCCGCAAAGATGGATGCATACTCTTCAAGAATCACTTGTATTTTGCCACCCTCTATGGCGGGTAACTCCGCTTCTGACGACTCCATACTCCTGATTTCGACTAAAAAGCCTTGTTTCTCCTTTCGCATGGTTCTCCGAATAACATTCAGCGAGACTTGAGCTTTGAGTAGACTGGATCTGCTAACAAGCTTTCCCATTTTCCTCTGACCTTGAACCGAAGCGTGTGCAGCTTCCAGTTAATGCGTGTCTCTCCTAGATTCTCGAGCCACTTGTACCCCAAAATCAAGTATGTAGCGCCCAGCTCGAATGCTAGGAAATCCTCGATGATCGTCCCGCCTTGTATATCCAGAACCACCCCTTTACACTTGCCAGGACTTGTTAACACGTGCCCATCTCCCAACGAGACATCATATCTCCTACTTCTGTCTATGGGAAGCGTTAACTCTTCCACCAAGCTGCGGGACACGAAATTGTCTATCACCCCGCTATCCAACAGGATCTCGACTTCACGTTCTCCAATGATCACTCGCATTCTCATGGTGCGCTTCGAAGTTAATCTTGCGATGGAGTTAAGTGATAGCTTGGCTGTTTCAGGCTCATCTTCCTCCGTCGTCTCACCATCTTCATCGTCTGACTCATCTTTGACTAACAGAACCTAGAGTTTCCTCCCCTGACAACGATGCCTAGGGTGCCAATGCGTCGCACCGGAAACAGAGGCCTTTTGCCTTTTTTCTCAATCTCCGCGAGACTCAACCGCAAGACCGTGTTGGTGTTTGATTTACTATTAACACCCAAGACAGTGCAAGTGTTTTCTTTACTTGTACTACCGTCTCCTCTGTTCTGGTTCCATGAGGTTTGTTGTTGTGCGGGCGGATTTCCTCTCCCGGTTTTCACAGCGATGTTCTTGTTTTTGATCTTTTGGGCCATCTGCTTCAGTCTAGATAAGCATGTGGTATAAAATAACTTAACCTCCTCCACTATCTCGGGCTTAAGCCCGTTTAAGAAACTTTCTTCCAGAAATTCAGTCGTTAGCTCTCGTGTCGTGGCCATGACCTCCTCAAATTGTCGCATGTATTCTGCCATGCTCTGAAGCTGTTTCAGGTTCATCAGACGCGTATAGGGAGTTCCCTTGTGTCCACTGCCAAACCGAAAAAACAACCCTTCGCGGAAGTAATCCCACGACACCATAGGTTCTTGTGTCTCTTCACTTTGAAACCATATAAGAGACTTTCCTAACATACTGTAGAAGGCAATTTCCTTCTTATCTTCTTCCGTTGAGCGATAATACAGAACGTATCGCTCAGCTTGTAACACCCACCCCTTTGTATTCTCTCCGGTGAAGCTTGTTAACTCCACCTCCCGGGACGGTACTTCTCCAGCTTTAGTAGTCCCCATAGTCACAGAATTTGACTACGTGGGTTTCGGTATCTCGACCTTCGCCGTCGTGTCCTCAACTGTTTTGGGCTTCTCTACCTTTGTCGTCGAGCCTGGTTCTTTGGCTTTTTCCACTTCTAATTTATCTTACCTCACCACAACACCGCTACTTGTGCGTTAAGCAATCCTACTGACCTCAAAATTTCTCTAAGAGTCGTCTCCATGGGCTCGGTGTCACCCTCGGCTGATGATCGCTCATCCTGCCTTTCGAACTCTTCTTCTCCAGCTTTGGCTCCATCCAACCCGTCGTCCCCTCCTGCCTTACTCCGGGTAAGTACGTACAATGCTTTCTTCGTCAAGGCTCTGATACCAAATTTGATAGACACGGTTAGGTGAATATTAAGGATTAGCGGTTCGAGTAGCTAACAAACTCCGGTTCTAGTTATTCAAGTCAACTAGCAACCCCTATGTATCGATTATCAAAGGAATCGACAAACTTCTTTTCTTAATTGATCTTTTTTGATAAGTTCATAAAGTATTCTTATGGTCTCTTTATAAAGCGGATCAGACTTTGCTCAAGAAGTAAAACCAAAATGTAAACAATCCAAAACCGTAAACTAGCAAAACATAAAATAGAAAACTTGAGATTCTCTCAATCTTTTACCACCTCCTCTCCACGACTTTCCTTATCTCATGAACTCTCTGTTTTGCCTATTGGGCCTTGGACCCAACGTTGCTTCAGTCTTTGCAACCACGCTACCGTCTTAGCCTTCCTTCGCGAATACGTCTTCTCAAAAAAATGCCCGGGTCTATCTGAATCTTGCTCTCATTGCAGAGACTTGGCTCCCGGNGATGTGTCAAGAGACTTTATCCCGTAACGTAATCGGAAGGATCATCGACGAATGCCTATGTGAGTCGGAAGGACCATCGATGAATCGGAAGGATCATCGATGAATGCCTTCACGAATCGGACGGACCATCGACGAGTTTCTGGATAAGTAGAGAGAATCATTGATGGTTCATCGGGAGACTTGGCCCGTACAAAGATAGTCTATCGATCGTTACGATGCTCGATGGTAAGAGCGGATATCCGAGTATTGGGCCATAGCCGTTAACTGTTTTGCGCTATCAATCTACGGGGGTGGAATCCGACCCCCACAATCCTCGTGAGTGGTGATGATTGGGATTTCTCCCTCACTCCAAGTGGGAATCATCTCGTTTTTGATAGTCACTTTTTCGAGGGGGAGACCAAAATATATTTTAAACTTACTTCTTGTTTTGCCAAACATGAACGATGAATCAAGTTCTTGTACATTGATCACATTTAAGAGATGCAATGAGCTCAGGCTGTTCCGGATTTTGAAACTAGAGATGGGTGTCTCTGCTTCACTTATTGGCCTTTGGATTTTGTAAAAGTCTTGCTCGTGGATTCAATCTGCACGGATAATTACTTAGAAAAACAGAAAATGCAACACAACTATAATAAGATTAAATCTCAATGTGTTATGACTCAATAAAACAAAACTTTAACTCGATAAAAACGAAAAAGAAAAATAACCAAAAGAAAGAAAACACATCAGTAGTTTCCCCTTCCCCGGAAACTTGAATCACATTGTTCCCAATGTGAGCAAACCGAAAGAAGGGAAATATAAAATAAAAAGTCATAATGTACATATATAGATTGATAAAGAAAAGGAATTGTATCGGATGAGATTCAAGCCTCTTTAGTCGCGTCAGTCGTGACAGTAGGACATTGGTGAAGTGGGTGTCGGGTTGGTGAGAAATGGCAGCCCACACCACATTCCCAATTGTAGCCCACGAGCCAAGGAAGGGACATGGCCTGCGGGACGTGTTGAGAGACTTTGTCCGCAGGACGTGTCGAGAGATTTTGTCCACGGGACGTATCGAGAGATTTTGTATGTGGGGTGTCGAAGACATGGCCTGCGAGCTACATTGTTGATGTAACTCGCAAGCTTCACGAGGACATGGCCCGCGAGCACGAGCTTTACGAGGACGTGGCCCACAGACATGGCCCGCGGAACGTGTTGTGATATTTTGTTTGTGGGACATGTCGAAGTCGTGGCCCGCAAACTACACTCTTGACATAGCTCGCAAGTTTCGCGAGGATGTGGCCCGTGAGGTACGTTGTGACGTAGCTTGCAAGCTTCGCAATGGACATGGCCCATGAGCTACGTTGTGATGTAGCTCGCATGCTTTGCGATGGACATGGCCCGCGAGCTATGTAATGATGTAGCTCGCGAGCTTTGCTCAATGATAATCGACAATAACCCATCGAGCATTCATCGATAGACATGTATTGTTCCTGGTCGATGGTCGAGGGTAATCCATCGAGCATCGAAACGCTCGCTGTTATGGACAATATACAGGTCGTGGGTCGTAGCCGTTAATTGTTTTACGCTATTTATATTCGGGGGCTGAATCCGACCCCCACATGAAAGATGTAAAACCGCCATATGGTTCGGGCTTTCACCTTTTCGTCGTGGACCATATTCTATTTCCTCGTCTATATACTATAGGATTGTTTCTATTTTTCCGACACTCTTCAGGATAATTTCCATGTCTTCGAGAAACTTTGATGATAACATTTCTCAAATCTTCTTACTCGATGACACATAGCTTTTATCATAGTGTTTCATCTTGGTCGAAAGGCAGTGATGGCCCCACAATTGAGAAATGGGTTGTTTAGCTATGTTTGTACCGAAATTCACACAACCAAAACTTGTTACAAAACTTTTAGGGATCGTCGACTCTCTAAGTATAAATCGCTCAAAAGTAAATAAAGTAAGAACATAATCGAAGGTAAATCATTTTATTGATAAAATTCTTGATTACAAAAGTTGCATAGCTCAAGAGATGCGAGAATTGAAACATGAGTTATCACCTAGGACTAGCGATTCTATTTATACTCTTAGCTAAAACGTCTTAACACCTTAGGCTTTTCCTTTTCGCTACGGGCCGCCTTCAATTTCCTTGTCGACAAAATCTCGGACAACTTCCATTTCTCTGATATGTTTCGAGAAAGTTTTACTTTTCATCGAGAGACAAAAGAAAATTTTATTTTTCGTGGAGATGTGCTCGAATCTTCTAGTATGTCGGTTTACGAAAGGCTTTGCTTGGTCTGAAAGTTGGAGATCAGCCCGTAAAGGAAGTATCGGTCCGTTTAGTTTTTCAAGAGTGTTATTGGACGTAATGGATTGTTGTTCAATCACATGTGATACATTTCTCGATATCGAGAATCAGAGATACTTCACGAATCACACGTTCGCGATGGAACTAACTTGTTTTGACGTGTTGTGATTGTGGGAAAGTGTTAAGATGCCGTTAGGCGGCTCATACGTGTTCACGGGTCATGGATGGCAAGCACCCATGACGAAGTGTGACCCGTGAGTGTTTTACGTGTCGTGGAACATGCTCTTGAAAGCAATGTGCGACCCGTGAGTATTCCATGGTTCGTGGAACATCTTGGACGTGAAGAAGTGCGACCCGTGCACGTCCAAGGGGCGTGGTTTATGTTGAACGTGATGAAGTGCGTCCCGTAAATGTCCACAGGTTGCGGATTGGCTTGGCCATGATGAAGTGTGACCCGTGGTTCAACTAAGGGTCACGGATTTCTTCCGAGGTGTTGTTTCGTATGTCATTGAAGCCTTGTTAGTTCAATTTCATGTTCGTATGATCGGAAGATCAAGTTCCATTGAGATTTGACTTCTGGATGGTTCAATACCACGTTCGCATGATCAAAGATCAAGTCACGGAAGAAATTGAGTTCTTGGAAGGTTTTATTTTGTAGCAGGTGACCCGTGAAAGCTTCACGGGTTGCGGATCATGCAAGGCATGATGAAGTGCAACCCGTAGAAGCTTCACATGTCGCGGTTCGTACAAGGCATGATGAAGTGCGACCGTAGAAGCTTCATGAAATTAAAAGACGACTAGTATAACCATTTTGGATCTCCGAAAAATAGTTTTCGTACGAAATCGAAGCCTTGGTTGTCCGATTCCATGTTCGGATGATCAAATTATCGAAAGAGTTATTGTAAAGGATGTTGGTTACGATTGCTCGATAGCTATGAGCAATCTATCCTTTTGATGCTTAAGTACTATGGATTGATACAAAATCTTATCTGATTCTTGTGTTTTACAGAAAATATTTGACCGTTTATGCTATCAATCTTCGGGGGTGGAATCCGACCCCCACAAGCTGGTTAAGAGTGTTTCTGGGCCCCGAGAGTGTAAGACAATCTCATAGGTCGCATGTTCGTTACTGCCCTCAAGCTTAGTATTTGTGAAGACGAAAACTAAGCTTGGATTGCTCTCGGATAACCACTTCGATAAAAACCTTTGCAAAGAAAACCACTTGAGAACAACCTTATTAAGGGAAAAAGAGTATGATCACCGAGAGATAAGGGATTTGTGAGATTGAGCGTTGTGTATTGCTAGGCGAGGCAAGTTGGGTCTCGGGATTAAAATGAGAATAATCTTGCGGGCCATGTTTGAGAACTTAGCTTGTGGACCATATTTGAACACTTGGCTCGCAGATCGAATCGAGAACAAGCATGTGGGCCATGTTTGATCAGTTGGCTCGCGTTGAAGGATAAAATTGGCTTCGTCGTAGACCTCTTGGGGACCCACGTTGGAGAGTTGGCCTGCAGATGATGGTGAGATAGCTTCCACGCGTGCCACGGAGTCAAAGTTGGCATGCGGGATGTGATGGGGATTTAATTTTCACCCAAAATATTTTCTGTAAGCGCACAGGTCTTACTGTAGTGCCTTAGGGTTGAATCCGCAGGGAGCAGAGTGTACGCAGTAGCACGTCCGAGTTCACTCGAGCTAAGCAGCAAATAAGAGATTTTTAGTTTTTGATTGATCGACAATATGAACTGATCGGTCGATTGATGCACCTTTCGGTCGAACACATGAAGTGTATTCGATCGATTGATGCCTGCAAAGGCTCAACAAATAAAAACGTGAGATAAATAATTATTAAAAAGAGTTGGAAGTCAAGTAATGCATCAGGGACTCATGGTTTTAATTATACAGGGTAGTAACTATTTAAATTTCTAGTAGGGCTATATAGTTGAAATCACTAAAGTTTGGTTATCCTTATGGTCAGGGTTAATTGGTGTTCAGTTGACATCCTCGTTAACTCTCTCTGTATCGAGAGGCAAAGTTTTGGTCTGGTCAATCAATCAACCTAGTTATTAAGTATAAGAAATCAAATCTCTACTTTAACTAAATAATAGTAAAGCTTTCACTATCAAGTTCTGGATCTCTTACTCCAAGTGGTGTATTAGTAGCAGTTTACATTCTATGATATAGATTAAATCTGGTATGAAAGTAAGCCTTAACTAGTCATTGCACAACGTTGTTGCATATATATCTAACCATAAATTCCCCTAGCAAAACCTTATTCATAACTAAGAGAATACTTAAGCATGCTTATAATAAACATAATGACAATGCAATTTCAATCATATAAATCAGAAAAAGGATTCAGAAAGGCTTCTCTGAATTTGCAGAGACAGAGATTACAAACTTCTCCCTTGACAGCAATACCAAAACAGAATAAAAGAAGAGAAAATAGTGAAAAGAAACTGAAAACTATTTAGCCTGGAAGCAAGTGAGCTTGTCAATTTCATGTTGTTCTTTGGTTATGAGGCTTCTGTACTTATAATGCAGAGAGTCATCCAGGAAATTGAGATGAATCAGGAAAAAGATTTGGATTAGGATCCAAAGGTTTGTACTTATCATTCTCTGATCGATCAAATAATATAATTTTATACGATCAAACATATCCTAAAACGCGTTTGAAGTATCTTCTGAATCTCTTGTGATTATCTGCAACAACTCTTGATAACTCTTCAAAGGCAACGATCTTATCTGATGTTGTTATCGAAGCTTCTTTGTGAATATTGGGAATGCTCAATCGAATGGGCCGGCTGTGCTCAATCGAGAGGGATTTCATCTCCATTGGGCTTCTTGACATCTCTTTAATGATCTGGCCTTAACTTCTTAATCCTGAGGGTAAATGGCTTGATTCTAAGCCCATGTGACAGCTGACTCACGTGGCTTGCTTGTCATAACTCCTCACTACAATCCAAATAAACGATCTTCTTCATCCGGGCATAGGCTTCTCATTTATAACCTAAAAAGCTTTATTTTCACAAAAACACTTTTGAAATAGAGAAATGTGAAATTTAATATTTTTGTTTTTTTGGTCAAAGTGAAATTGAATAGTTTAAGTCCCAAATCAAATGGTTTCTTTAAGAAAAACACCAAAAGTCTATACTAAAGAGAGGTCAAATATCAATCCTATCAAATCTTTCAGACTTAGCTTTGTTTGTCATTGAACAAACAATATGCCAAGAAAGGAAAATAAGTTTGAAAGTTTAGGAACTTACTTACTTGTGACCATAACTTAAAAGCTGCAACTTCGTGATGGTCATCTCGACAATCCTGTCTAAAGGCTCTCGTCTCATACTCCCGCCGCGACCACGACTCTCCCAACTGGTCCAACAAAATCTCAACCTGCAAACACCCTAACTTCACCAAAATCTGACTCTCTACATTCATTACGATATTGCGTGTGCTTTCTTACCAAAGAATATCAGCTAGGTAAAACGGTGCTAGGTTTTTAACGTAAGGAGGCTAATATTTAATGGTGGAGCTTATGTATTTAAGGGTTACCGTACTCAAGATAAATGCGAGATATGTTTGCAAAACAGCAAGAGAGATCGGACCGCTTGATGGCAAAGCATGCGATCATTCCCTTCTTAGTGTGGCTCATTCCTCCCCCAGACTTAGATTCTTTTATGGGAATCTAAAGTCTTCTTCGAACATCTATGGACTCCTTTAAATTATTTCCACCTTTTCCACCTTTTGATCCCTGATTTCCCCGCCTTTTTGCTAAACAAGTATGGATCATAACGCTTTGGATTTTAAATTTTCATTTTTTTTATCCAAAAACTTTCACCATTACAGCAAGACACGATTTTTACCTTAATTTTTTATGATGTTTTACCAGAAAATCAGTCTTGAGACATTCCCTTTTGAACTTCCATGCGTGTATTAAGATCGTAGCATGCTTTTTCTCCAATTTCACGAGTGATTGGAAAACTGTGTAGGTCTCATCTCTCCGGCTTTTTTACACATACTTCATATAAAAAAAGAAAGAAAAAGAGACTGCATGTGGTTTGTAAGGAGATTAGGTTTATGGGTGTGGTACCAACTATAGATGAGTTGGCCATTCAGGATCAGTAAGAGAGTGGTAAAGTGGATAAGAAGTCCTTAATGTGGTTTGTCTTCCTAGTCTAATAACTCCAGTAACAAAAATTTCAAGTCCGGTTTAGGTTCCCGTGAGATAGAGAAAAAAATCAGATTCATTAAAGTAAATGCAATCCGAGATATCCTGGAGAAGCTTGAGTATGGAGTTTTTGAACCGAGTGCCTCAGGTCAGTCTTGCAAAGATGGTCACTAGGCCACAAAATCCAGTTGTGAGTAAGCTCCTTATTCCAGACATGGGTTGACTCAATAAAACGCTTTTGACTCGATAATTTTTTTTTGTAATTTGCAATAAGTAGGCCAAAAGAAACAAATGGGTTAGATAACGACGAATACCCCCAGACTTGAATGACATCTTCCCTGATGTAAACAAATTGTGAGAGCAAAATGGAAATTAAATGGAATGAAATAGAAATGGAAGATGGACTTATTTGAAATGTGAGGACTTTAGAGGAAATGGGTGAGGATTGTACCTGATTGACAACATCAGTATCATATCATTTTTCGCGTTGATTTAAGGAAGTGTTCATCATTTTGGGTCTTCATCGATCGACGCAAATCTCCAATCGATCGAATCACAGAGTGATTCTCCTGATTTTTTAATGTCTTCAGACTAGTGTTGAATCATGCATCATTCTCCTGGATCACCAGTTGATTCAAATCACTGGCTTCTGGCTTTCCATTGGAACAGTGATTTGAAGCTATTAACAGCAGACAATCGATCGAACGTTCCAGAGGCAGTCGATCGATTTTGCATCATCTTGGTTAAATCTTTGAATCCTATTTTCCTGAGACATGAACAAAAACATTAAAAAGAAATTAAAGAAAACCTATCCTAAGATGTATCAGTGGGTTGCCTCCCACTAAGCGCCTTTGTTTAAAGTCGTTTAACTCGACATGGATGGAGGTTTTTAATCCTTTGGTGGATACGGTTCTTCATCATTGAGCTTTGGCCTTTTCTCGGGTCCTGGATCATCTTGGAACATCTTCCTTCTCACCAGTGGGCGTGCCAATGCCCTAACCTTCACCGGGTAATGAATTAAGTCATCAACAAGTGTTAGGCACACACTCCCCTTTTCCATATTAATTACTGCACATGTGGAACACAAGAATGGTCTAGCAAGTAGCATTGTTGCTTCAACCTTTGGGTCAGTGTGCATGATAAGGAAATCAATAGGAATGAATGTGCTGCCTACTTGTACAATGATATTGTACGTGATTCCTAAAATGTCACCAGGAGTGGTGTCTGCCTAAGTTATGATTTGTGACAATTTATGGATAGCATCAGCTCTTTACATGAGGCTCATACAAGCTCCTCAATCGCACATGGTGTTGTTGAAAGTCTGCCCTTGATTGAGATTGGGATTATGAATTTCCCTCGATCGTCTCTCTTCTCAAGCATCTTCATGTGAGGGATAGTGTCTCTTTGTATCTTGTGGAAGAGGGCCCTTACATCCCCTGATGGTCCTTCGTACGGAGAGAAGAATTCATGCAATGGGTAAACTTCCCAAGCTTCTTCAAAGAAGAAATTTGGGGGAATTCTCCTTACATGGCTCTCGAAGACTTGGAAAAAGTTTGTCTTGAGCAAAAATTTAGCTTCTTTAGGCATGGTTGGAGTATCTCCCAATTCTGAAGCTGCTTCATCAGGAGAATAGTCAAAACCTTTCTCATTTGGAGCCCAGTCGATCGTGCTGATGTGTAGATGTGTCGGATCAGTAGCCATTGCTCGCTTGATGGTCTTTGGCCCTTTCAATCGATTGTCAGCTTCTCATGTCTCATTTATCTTCATTACATCCATTTGACCCTCATGATCATAGTCTTCAGGTGTGCAGGTGTTTCTCAATTTGATGTCTATTAGTTGGACGGTCTCCCTAATGGGCTTCAGACTTTTATCAATCAAGTCCATAAGTGCATCGATCGATTGACTAGTGTGCGTTTCTCGTCTCGGCTTCTGGTTTGGATGACTCTACCAAATCTTCCAACCTTCCAGTGCGGTCGTAGATCCTGCCAAAGTTGTCCTCGCTATGAGTCTTATCGTTCTTCATGTTGAACCTTATGAAATAGGTCTGCCTTTTTCTCTCACGAAGCTCTCTATGGCTTTGACCTAATAAATCTTTTTGATGTTCTACAACATCCTCGAGGTCTTTAAATTGTGTGGTTAGAGAGTCGATCTTGTGAGTAATCTCGTTAGTGAAGAGATGCAGCCTTGCTCCAATCCTCTCCTCAAAATTCTTTTGTGCAGCTAGAAACTGCTCGAGCATTTCTTCAGTCCTCGTGTTTGAGAACTCAGAACGGGTTGGAAGAGGCGGGGGGAAATCCTAGACTTTCTATTCCATAAGACTGATAAGGGTTGACAACCCATGGTGCGGGTGCTGGCACTGAGTAGCCACTACGAGACTTCCGTTGTTGGTAAGGTCTCATGGGAGACGAGAAGTGTCTATAAGGGCCATTATGAGCTCCATTGTTTTGTTAAGCCATGAGTTGGTAACTGAAACAAGTGAAGTAAGAATGTTAAAATGCAAAAACAAAAAGATAAATTTATTGAAATTGAAATAAAGAGAAAACCTTAGTCTGGAGTTTACTCGTTATACTAGTGGTCAACCGTTGCTCCCCGACAACGGCGCCAAAAAACATGATGGGGGTTTATCTTTCACCCAAAATAGGTCTCGCAAGCGCACATGTCTCGCAGTAGTACTTTAGGGTCGAATCCACAGGGAGCAGAGTGTACGCAGTAGCACGTCCAAGTTCACTCGAGCTAAGCAACAAATATGAGATTTTGTGGTTTTGGATCGACGGTGTGAACTGATCGATCTGTTGATGCGCCTTTCGGTCGAATGCAGAAATTGCTACCGATCGAATGATGCATGCAAATGCTAAAACAAAATAAAACGTGAGATTAATCAATAATCAAAAGTGTTAGGAAATCAGATGATGCATCAGAGAATCACGATTTGAATTATTCAAGGTAGTGACATGTGTAAATATTCTATTTAAGGCTACATAGTTGAAATCACTATTAACCGACTATCCTTATGGTCAGGCTTAACCGTTCTAGTTCGATTGACCTCCTAGTTAACTCTAACCTATATCCTTCATAAAGAGAAGCTTTGGCCTGATCAATCAACCAATTTAGTCATTAAGTTCAAGAAATCAAATTCTACTAAACTATTAAATAGTAAATCTTTCACGATCAAGTTCTGGATCTCTTACTCTAAGTGGTATATTAGTAGCAAGTTTATCATATGATATATATAAGCTCTGATATGAAAGTACGCCCTTAACCAGTCATTACACAGCCCTATTATCTATCTACCTAACCATGATTTCTCCTAGCAAAACCTTATTCTTAACTGTGAGACTGGTCTAGCATATTGATGACAAACATGATAACAAAGGTAATTGCAAACATATAAATCGAGTAAATGGTTCGGAAAGGGCTTCTCTGGAGTGCATAGATTACAAACTTCTCCCTTGACAGCAACAACCAAAGTAGAATAAAAGTTTGAAGAAAATAAATGAAAGAAACTGAAAAATATCTAGCATGGATGCTTAGAGGCTTTGTGAATTTTGTGATGTTTCTCTGGCTGAGACTTCTGTATTTATAATGCAGAGAGTCGTCAAGGAAGTTGAGACGAATCAGGAAGAAGATTTGGATAAAGATCCAAATATTTGTGCTTATCACTCTCCATTCGATTAATATTAGTTTAATCTATCAAACATATCTTTAAACGTGTCTTTTGAATCTTTTGTATCTTTTGTGATTATCTGCAACAACTCCTGATATCTCCTCAAATGCAATTGTCCTTATCTGATATTGTTCTCGAAACTTCTTGGGGATAGTGGGCCTAGCTGATCGGTGGGCCGGCAGCGCTCGGTCAATTGGGCCTTCATCTTCAATGGGCTTCTTGATACATCTTCAATGATTTGGGCTTAAATTCTTATTCCCGAGGGTGGACGACTTGATTCCAAGCCCATGTGACAGCTGACTCATGTGGTTTGCTTTTCTTAACTCCTCACTGCAATCGAAATAAATCATCTTCTTCATCCGGATGTGAACTTCTGATGTTGAATTGCTAGATTTAGTAGAAATAGCCCATTTATGACCTAAAAACTGTATTTTCACAAAAAAAAACTTTGAAAGCAGAGAAATGTGAAATTCGATAGTTTATGTTTCAAATCAAATGGTTTCTTTATGAAAAGCACCGGAAATCTATACTAAAAAGCGGTAAAATATCACCTATATCAACCATGTTCATGGTTAACATATCATTTCTTTAGTAGAGAGACTGCCCCTTTGTTGAGGTCATGTGATTTATGTTTGAATATAATTTAGTTAGGAAGATTTCAATAATAAGGATGGCTAAAACTTGAATAATCTCATATGTGTTACCAAAGAAATTCCTTATCCCCAACGTCTTTTATTTCATTGCATAAATTCATTTTATTTGCATTAGTAGTTTGTTAGGATTCTTAAAACCCCACAAAAACATATAGTCATCTTAGCTCGATTCGAATCTCATAAGCTTGCAGCGTAGTAGCTCTTTCTCTGTGGGTACGATCCCTAGGTACTACTGTGAGAGCATGTGCGCTTACAGGATTATTTTGGGTGAAAACAAAATCTCCATCAAGTTTTCAGGCATTGTTACCGGGGAAAGGCTGATTTATCACTATTACATTCAAGCTTCAGACTAGAATCCAGACTAAGAATTTCTCTTTTAACATTTTTTGTTTTTTTGCATTTATTTCGTAGTTTTAGCAGATTTGAAATTTCCAGTTTTTGCATTTTTCCTTTTTTTAGTTCATGCATTAAATTGAATAAGAATAGATGATATCTGACATTATGAGATACGGAAGAAATACATATTCTTGTATTGAAAATTATCAGAGATATCATTTACATACTATCAACGGGTGACAAAGAAATTACGAGAATCAAAGGAAAATTTCAAAGACAGCCTTGATGAAAAGTGGAACAAAGTCCGAGCAGATAAGGGTGCAAGTGCGATAGCTAATAGTGTGGTAAGAGATGGACGTCTAAACTCATACTTCACGTCGGAGATTGAGCTTCTTTTCGCTTTATATTTAACTTGTTGCATAAAGATATGATCTTTGAAGTGCTTCTGACTAGTTCTGCATCATCATTTGCTAGTTTGCCTCCAAAAGCTCCAAAACACTCTAGAATGCTCCAAAACCACCAAATATGTGCTTTAACCTGTAAATACTAGTAAAGACTAGAAAAACACCTAAAAGACTCGATAAAACACTTTATATCGTGGCTAAAAACCATAAAATCCACGATATATCAACTCCCCCATACTTAGCTTTTGCTTGCCCTCAAGCAAACTCAGAACAAAAATGTGAAAGAAGTTTGGAAACAACTGAACTCACCTTCCCTTTAAGCCATGCACCACTTAGTCATCTTGTAAGCCACAATATACAAAATTAATCCAAACAAGACCACCATGTACTTCTCCTTAGACTTCCTTAGCATCCCAAATAAACCCACAGTCTAGTTATGAAGTCGATGCCATTTTCATAGCTTATCTCTTCTTCCGATCCCAATGCATTCAAAAATTCTAGACTCTCTTCCCATTCGATGCTTGCCAAACCCACACTTGAACAGAAATATTCACTACTCTTCCCCCAGACTTGAGTAACACTAATACTATATATATATTTACATAGACATATTGAGACTCTCTCCTTTTTGTTCTTTTTTTTTCTCTTTTTTTTTTTTTTTTGCATGTGAAAACTTAAAGCTTCTAATAGTATGGGTACATCCCCAATACTTTTCCAAAAAGTAAGTCCATTTTTTCGAAAGGGATCGTAAATGCTTTCTCTTACTTGTTGAATCTGGCAAGCGTGAATGGAATAATCAAATCCTAGTGCATTGATCACTCTGAAGAGGTGCAATAAGCTTCAACCATTCGGTTCCTCATAACTAGACATGGGTGTCTTTCTACTACTAACTGGCCTTTGGATTTTTCATTAGTCTGATTTGGAATTACTTCTGCAAATATGGTCACCAAGAAGACAAAGTTCATGCAATAAACCAAAGCAAAAGATCATAATTCGATAATTTTAACTCAATAAAACAATTTTTCAAAATTTTGGACCAAAAATCAAGACAAAGACAAATACATCAGTATTTCCCTCCCCCAGACTTAAACAACAATGTCCCAGTGTGTATAGATCTCGAGGCGAAAAAAGAATGAAAATAGTAATCGAAATGAGTCAAAATTCGAAACCACTTACATGATTTCGCAAGGGTGTCGATCAACACTCAAGAGGGACCGTTTGTCTCTCAATGAGTGTTGATCCAGCTGTTCGACAAAGCATCAATGTCGGTCGACACTTTTTCCCATTGGGCTACAAAATCTTTTTTTTTTAAATCCGTAATAAATATATAAATAGTAGAAAATTACGAAAATACTTTTATAAATAGTAGAAAATCTAACTGAATTTATAAAATTAAAATTACAATTTTTTGAAAACCGTAATTATTTCTTAAAATTGAACAACACCAAAATATAATTTAAAAAATAAGATAAGTAATAGAAAACTCACAAGTGGATTGCCTCCCACCAAACGCTTAATTTTTAGTCATTAGCCTGATGGTGGATCATATCTGAACCTTTGAAATTTGCTCCTTGGTGCTAGCACACCGCCTTTGACCTGCCAAGCCGAAATATCGGGGAAGAGAGCCATTGTACCTTGCAGCTTCTCTTTGATAGTGTTGTCGTCCTTGTTCCTTAACTCCATTGGAATAATGATGCTGATTGTAGCATACGATTTTGGGATCCTTTTGCTCTTTACTTTACCTGGTATGTTGATCGAAGAGGTGTCTTTGAGAATCTTGTGGACTTCCTTTGCAGCAGCTTTAAGAACTGGTTTATGTGCTTTGTCATGTATAACAGACTTGCAAACGGTCCCTTTCATCGGATGAAAAGAATAAAATGTCGTCTAGTTGATCTTTGAGAAGGAGACACGTTTGTTTGGGAAGTCCATCACTGCTCCAACAGTAGAAAGAAATGGGGAACCAAGGATCAATGGCCTATGAATGTCCTCGTTCATGTCCATGATATAGAAGTCAGCCGGTGCTAGGCAATCTTCAATTTGANAAAGAAATGGGGAACCAAGGATCAATGGCCTATGAATGTCCTCGTTCATGTCCATGATATAG
>OVAP01000687.1:0-31292 GCA_900406295.1 Aurinia saxatilis
TCCAAAAGTAGCTAAATCATGCAAATATGCTATGCAAATGCAAGAATGCAAAACTAAGTACTAAATGCAAGTCAAAATGTACAAAGTAGCTAAATGCAAGGTAATCTATCAACAAATGAGTCAAAACTAGATCAAAATGAGTGTAAAACANCCTAAAATGCAACATATCACCACCCGATATGGGTACCCGATATGGATGAACTGGAGATGGCTAATACCCGGTATTTTTGTCAGGCGGATTCTTATCTTCATTTGTTGATCTTATCTTAATCTCTTTTGTCCAAATTCTTATATTATCCATTAAATACCTAATACAGTAAAACCTCTATAAATTAATAATGTTGGAACTTTGATAATTTATTAATTTCTAAAGATACTAATTTATAGATAAAGTTTTTTTGTTTATTTATTTTTTAAATTTCCCTTGTTTTGGAAAATAAGAAACTGTATTATACTTTACATATTTCATAACATATTTTTGGAAAAACTTCTATATGCTTTTGCTATCAAATTTTCAGTCTCGGCTTGGACATGCAATTACGTTAATATACTATAAGAGACAATAGCAAATTGTTTCCGACACTGCAAAATTTGTTCAAGGAATGTTGTATCAAAGAATTTAAATGATGGGTCAACTATTGAAAAAACATTCATGAATTTGAAGTTTTGATTCATATATAACCTCGATATCAGAATAAAATGGATATTGATAACCTACTTAACTATACGGGAGATAAATATACTTGCTCTAAAGTTTAGAGTTTATAAAAAATTGTAGCCACAATCCTATATAATGATGATGAAGTTGAAGACCAGATAACAATACTTTTGGAAGTAAGCATAAGAAAGCAATTATTGCGTCTAGAACTCTTCATAATTTTTTTATGCAAATTGAGAATATAACACCATGAGTTTTTTAAGCAATAAAAAAATTTATAGATGAGCTCCAACGAGATTCAAACTCCAAAAAGAAACAAACAACATTGAAGGCATATTTTAGTAGATTGTCTTAGAGACATAATATTTACATACATATATATATACATATATATATATATATATATGTATACTATTTCTAATTATTAATTTATGCTATTATGGGACTATATTTTACATAGGAGTTCTAAAAAAATTTATTATCTTATCGAAATTTGTCATTTTTTACACTGGCTCAGCTCGGGAGCCGAAGAATTTATTAATTTATGGTGATTATTAATTTATCGAGTATTAATTTATAGAGGTTCTACTGTAGCTGTCATTTTGTAAGGATAAGCTTCATTTGTATCTTATCCCTTTGAGAGAAAACACCAACAACTCTCTCTTGTATTATTCTAGAAATTTCTTGCCAACGAAACAACGGACCCACCTTAAACTTTGAGATCTTGAGATTTATGCTTAATGATATTTTGTTTTTTCCCAAAATCATATGTCTTATCTTTATTATCTTTGATGATTATTTCTTCAATCATTTTCTCTATGGATTTCATTGTCTCGAGTGAGTAGTCATATTATTGGTCTAAGGGTAATGGTAGATTTGTGCATGAAGAGAGATCATTGAGATATATATATATATATATAGGCTTCAACACATCCACAAGGTGTTTGTTGAAATACTTGAATGAATTAGAGATTTAGCTTTCCTTGGTTTACCTTAGCTTCTTGTTTCATTAAAGTTGTCCTTTTTTAGAAATCAATAAGGTATAGATTTTAGGCTTCATCTTATCTTGTTTGTTGGAAAGCTTGAACCAAGACTTGTCTTGTGTTAGTCAGTAAAGCTATCCCTTTTTTAGAGATCAATAGCTTACATACATACAAGATGTTTGATGATTTGCTTGTTTAAACAAGATGTCTTTGAATGCTTTATTTCCTTAAACATATTAGTCATAGGTTGTTCATGCTAGTCTCTTGTGAGAGATCAATGGAGACTTGTTGCTTGGCATCTTATTCATGGTACCAAGTAGATTGCGACATGATAAGATACTTGATTGAATTTTACATGTGTTTAGCCAATGTACACCTTGCACCAAGAGATTGGGTAAGGTACTTAGTGGTTTATTGGGCTCATTCTTCATGCTTGACTATCATTGAATTTGGTGTTTGATGATAGTTAAGATAATGACACCAAGAGTTTGGGTCAAGATACACATAGTAGTCCTTTGCCTAAGATGGTGCCTCATTTGTAAACGACTAACCCATAACAAGGTCTTATCTATTCTTGCATGATCGTTATTGCCTTATCGAGTTCGTTTAAGTTTAGCTTCACTTTTCTTGTTAGTCATATTATTGTTTGTTTGAAACTTGTTTGAACCTTCTTGATTGCCTTAACATAGCTGGATCTTAATGTGCTCAAAGTGTTAATTTCCTCCTTCGAGTGGATTGATACCCTACTTCTATACTACAATCTCTTCGGAGACTTGTAGATAGCTATAGGTCTTTGATTTGTAAGACCGTAAAAAGTCTTAATCAACAACTAAAATCAATAGACTATAATAGTCTATAACAGTCTATTTTGGTTGTGAGTCTAGTAGAATCTATCTATTTTGGTTGTGGGTCTATTTTAGTATATTGGTCTTATAAACAAAATAGTCTATAAAGGTCTATCTATTTTGGTTGTGAGTCTATTAGGGTCTATCTATTTTTGTTGTGAGTCTATAAGAGTCTATCTTTATTGGTTGTGAGTCTATAAGAGTATCTATTTTGGTTGCGAGTCTATTAGAGTCTATTGATTTTGGTTGTGAGTCTATAAGAGTCAATTTCTTACGTTTTGTTTTATCAAGCAAAAGAAAAGAAATTTGTGGTTGGTAATTAGAAAGTTGAAAGTGTGGTTGAAAGTGTGTGTAGTGCAATCTTTTGTAAATGTTTGACTTCAATGTAGTTTCTTTGGTTATGCAAAACAAGTGCGACAAACCAAAAGAACCAAAACAAGTGCAACAAAACAAAAGATCATCCACCCACTTAAACAAATGCCCCTAGTACACACCAATAACCTGAAAAACCTTGAACCGGATTTCAATGGAACCGAGGTCGCGTGTCTCCTGTTAGACCAAACCCAAGCCTAACGATGTGCGTTTGAACCCCTTTTAACATGTATATTTAATACACGGGATTCACGCCTTGAATCTAGCTAACAACTCTACCTATAGTTTCCTAGCATAGACTTTACTAAAATATTATTATGTAGCGGAACCTTTTAAACACATTAACCGTTATATGTTCGTTCCCCTAAACTAACTTTGTACCGAAGATCATCCGTATCTCCGGACTGTCTATCTAGTCGAGATTAGCCTTAGTCGAGTTCCCTCGGAATTAAGCGTTCAATCTAACTATTGACTTCTGTTCGGCTTAGGATTCATCCTCCTCGGTCAATTCATGCCATTCTAGTAATCCGTTGATTCCCTAAACTAGGCATCAATCCATTTATTCTATTCTAGGAAATCCTAAGTCTATTCGTTCTCTACCATTCTACAAGATGTTTTATAATGTACTTTGGCCAATAATCATGTCCGGATTTTCCCTCGGAGTGCGTTTTTGCTCGAACGACTCCCATCAAGTCAGACAACTTTCTTCGAACAGATCGCTTCGTTACTTAGTCATTCAACCAACTGTGGGGGTCAAATATTCCCCACGGTGTATCATAGACAATCCGTCAAGCAGAAATGGCTAAGTGTTCTACAGATGAGCCGAGGTCAGAATTTAGAGAACGCCCTCGGTAATATACTTTCTGGTAAATGCCGAGGATAGTCTATCTGAGTCACTTCCTCGGCATAGACAATATCTATCAGCATGCCCAGGGGGTTTATCAAGTCATGAGCTCGGCAAAACATCATTATACTCGTAAAGCCGAGGACTTAATCTACATCATGTCTTCGGCAATATGAATCATAATCTTTTGTCAGCGATGCCGAGCATTTTAACTAAGTCGCAAGCTCGGCATGGCTTTGAGCACACGAAAGGCCGAGGTCATTAGTCAGAACATGTCCTCGGCCATATCTGAAGCTTGTTATTCGGGCTGAGGAGTTTACCTAAATCACTTCCTCGATTTTCATTTAGTCCCAAAAGGACGAGCTCGTCATTACATGGTGGGCTGATACACAGATAAGCCCAAATTCTGTCAAATAGCCGAACAGACCCAGGCCCAGATAAGACGAGCCGACCTGAAGGGCGGAGGGAAAGACGAATCAAGGATATACAAGAAGATCTAGGAGTTTAACTTATCAGGAGGTCGGCATAATCTTGTATATATATGTGGGGGTTTGATTCCACCCCCAAAGATTGATAGCATAAAACGGCTAGGCGTTTGCCACAAAACACTACTACGGCCCACAAGCCGGTCATGTGTCTATACCATCGAGCATTACAGTCATAGACTATCGATTGGTAACGATATTATCAAGTATGGACTACCGAGGGTCCCACGATCAACAAGGCACATAACAAGACATGAACCGAGCTTGGCTTGCGGAGAAAGCTCTTGGACTTACCGCGTAAACCAAGTAACGAACATGGCCCGCGGACAAGCTCATACAAACGTCCCGTTGCCTACATGATCGACATGGCCCGCGGACCACGGACATAGACTGTCCCGCGGGTCGTGGACGGCATTTGGCTCGTGGGACATGTCCCTTGGCTTGTTCCGTGGGCCAAACCCTTTATAAACTCACACGACGAACCATCAAGCTTATTCTATGGACATTTGGTTGGTGGGTCCCGGTTAAAATTTTACCAAGTAATGTGCTAGCTAAGTCTTGTTGCGGGTCCCGAATGACTTTAGACAAGCCAGTTTGATCTCTCGACGATCAATTGAATGTCCCTACATGAAACGGACCCGCAAAGGATTGAACGAAGACATCAAGGTAATCACCCGTGGGCCAAGTGTCGACCGTGGCCGGCGGGACAAGTCCAAGACTATCACCCGCGGGCCAGGTCTCGACTGAAGCCCGCATGACAAGCTCGGAGTCATAGCCCGCGGGCTAGACCTTGTTGTTGCCCGCGGGACAAGCTTCCCTTCACCATCCACGGGCTATATTTCGACTGTGGCCCGCGGGACAAGTCCAAGACTATCACCTGCGGGCCAGGTCTCGACTGAATCCCACGGGACAAGCTCGGAGTCACAGCCCGCGGACTAGACCTTGTCGTGCACCGCGGGACAAGCTTCCCTTCTCCATCTGCAAACTATATCTCGGCCATAACCTGCGGGACAAGCTCTGCACCTTCACCCGCGGGCTACAACTTTGCTGTGGCCCACGGAGCAAGTCTCTCATCAACGTCCGCGAGCTACGCGCCCACCGTGGCCCGCGTGACAAGTCTCTTTTTACCGTCCGTGGGCTACGTCCTTGCCGTGGCCTGCGAGACAAGTCTCCCTTCAATGTCCGCGGGCCAAGTCTTACGCATGGCCCACGACATTTCTCACATTTCAATCCGCGATCTAAGTATCAAGTATGGCCCGCAAGATTGCACGAGTCCCAGTCCGCGAGCCTACTTAGCTCGCCTAGCAACATCGCGTCTCGTGGGTCCGTGCACACGGCTTAGTCTCAACGCGAACTAAGGACCCACGATGAACATTTTATCAAATGGTCATCGTGTTCACACTCTTTTTTCTTTGTTAAGGTGTTTCCCATGTGGTTTTCCTTGCCAAGATTTTTAACGAGGTGATCATCAGAACACATACGACTCACGAGATTATCTCAACAATCTCGTGGGCCCAGAAACGCTTATAACTAGCCAAATAGCCCAGCTTAGTTCCGTAGGCCCATTTCCATCTTCCATCAAGACAAAGCCTTAAGGTCTGTTCCGGGCGCCGTCAAGCAAGAAGGTTTGAGAATAGAATCATCAGAGTATCTAAGGAGAAGGGAAACTATCCAGAAGACTGATGAAAGAATGGAAGCAAATTTTCAGGAAATGGAAGGTGGCCCACGAAAGAGGTTGGCCCCCAAGGCGGTTTAGTTAGAGTATATATAGGATCTAAGGTCGTAGGTCTTAGATCATCTTCTTCTCTCTCGAATAGTCTAAGTCTTAATAGCTTGTATTCGAGAATTACCTTTACGATCAATAAAATGACCCCACCTTTCTTCTCCTGTTCTTTGTCTTTTACTTTTGCTTTATGAGCGGTTCACAATAGAGAGTTGACGATCCCTTAAAAGAATCGTTTGACAACTTTTTGGTTGTGTGTTAATTCTTGCCCACAGAATTTGGCGCCGACTGTGGGGACCTCATCGACTTCTCCACACGAAGAAACGCTCTAACCCGAAGACATGGTTCAAGCTAAGGATATAACTCAACAACCAAGGCTCATGGTGACCCCTACGGCACAACATCTCAATCCCGACGGATCCGACTGGGTCCTACTCATCGACGATGACAACAACAACATCATTAGCCCGAAAGACCCTCAAGAAACCCCATCAGACAGTGGGCCAGACGCGACCGCCAAAACTCCATGACCAACTGACCGTGACATGGTTAACACCGTGCTCATGGATTTGCTTGAGCGCTCTTCCAAGCAATAAAAACTCAATCAGGCGATCTCAACCCGCCTGGAAGAGTTAGCTGCTCGGTCCCAGCCGAGAAAATCCATGCAAAGGCTCTTCTTGCAGCCTTCACTTGTCGATCCCAAACTGACGACTCAAGGAGTCTCTGGGACCCATGACCCCAATCCTCAATACATTAGAAGGATCGTCGATCTCACCGACGACCCGAACATGGAGCTTCACAACGGTCATGACCGTGAGCGTGGACCACCATCGCCTGCTCGGACCCGTATACCAGAGACCACCGAGCAGCCCAGGCAGGATAAAGAATACAACGCTGACAAGTTCCCAGATGATGACCAGCTCGGTATCAACAAAGCCGAGATCCTTCGACTCAGTGCAGCGATGTGGAAGACTGAAGCTACAATCCAGGAGGTGCGGACCCAGATTCACAAGGCAACTCATCAAGCTCCAGAGATCGACAGAGTACTGGCCGAATCCCAGAACACACCCTTCAGTAAAATCCCAAATACGATGGGACCTCTGACCCAAGGGAACATCTGACGTCGTTCCCAATTGCCATGAACCGAGCAAGGCTCCCTTGAGGACATGAAGATGCGGGCTTATGTCTCTTGTTCGTCTAGAACCTCATGGGACCCGTACGGCAGTGGTTTTCTAGCTACCATCTAACTCCATCAGCAGCTTCCATGAGCCAACGACCTTGTTCCTCAAGAAGTATTCGATCTTCATGGGACGGGAAACTATTGATGCTGATTTATGATTTATTGTCTCGTGGGACCATGCTTCCAGGTTATGCCCGAAGACCAAAATGCTAGGGGGTCAAAGCAACCCAAGTTCTCGTCGGGACCCAACTCTCGGATCACACGAGCCAAGCCCTCCGCAAAGAGTTTATTATGCTTTTATTCCCTTGGATCATGGCCCTTTTCTTCCTTTCCATCCACTCACCAAGGTACATATCATCCGCCACTTCACTCATCTTTAAAATTCCTAAATTTCTCTAAGTATGGAAAGAAGAAAGAATGGAGATTTAATGAGTGGGTGGTGAGGGAAGAAGATAGTGGAGAAACATGGGGGAAAGGGTAGGGTCGGTGAATAGTGTTCTCAGCTCATAATAATTCACTACAAAATTTCTAAGCTTAGGAAGATCCAATGCTACAAACGCCTGAAGTTTCAACAATTCATCCAAACAAGACAATTTCTACAAGTTTCTTCCAGGGTTAAAATCCTAAAATCTATCATGTCACATCACAAAGAACACGAAGAACAGGAGAGGGAACAGAGAGTTACCTGGAAATCTCTGGAAAACTTATGAACTTCAGGAATGCTTACTTTGGAGAAGAATGATGGGGAGGCTTCTCTTATATAGAAGATTTTGGTGGGAAAACCCTAAATATTCATCTCGATCGACGTGTCAGGGCAACCTTCAGGTTTCATATACCACGACCTGTATGGCCCACATCTGGGATAACAACCCGTCGAAAATAACACAATAGTAACCGTGCTATCTCAACGGTATGTGATCAACAACCATGGATCAATTTTCAGTCCTCAGGCTCTACCGTAACTCTCCATAGCTAACAAAGCAATAAAGCCTTGGGGGCTAACTGTGTGGGTTGGATTCAACCCCCGAAGATTGATAGCATAAAACAGCTAAGTGTTTGCCACAAAACACTACTACGGCCCACAAGCCGGTCATGTGTCTATACCACCGAGGATCCCACGATCAACAAGGCACATAACAACACATGAACCGAGCTTGGCCCACGGAGAAAGCTCTTAGACTTACCGCGCGAGTCAAGTAACGAACATGGCCCACGGACAAGCTCATACAAACGTCTCGCGGGCTATGTGATCGACATGGCCCATGGACCATGGACATAGACTGTCCCCCAGGTCGTGCACGGCATCTGGTTCGCGGGACATGTCCCTTGGCTTGTTCCGTGGGCCAAACCCTTTATAAACTCACACGCCGAACCATCAAGCTTATTCTATGGACATTTGGTTGGTGGGTCCCGGTTAAAACTTCACCAAGTAATGTGTTAGCTAAGTCCCGTTGTGGATCACGAATGACTTTAGACAAGCCAGTTTGATCTCTCGACGATCAATTGAACGTCCGGACATGAAACGGACCTGCAAAGGATTGAACGAAGACATCCATGCAATCACCCATGCGCCAAGTCTCGACCGTGGCCCGCAGGACAAGTTCAAGACTATCACCCCTGGGCCAGGTGTCGACTGAAGCCCGTGGGACAACCTCGGAGTCATAGCCCACGGGCTAGACCTTGCCGTGGCCCGCGGGACAAGCTTCCTTTCACCATCCACGGGCTATATCTCGACCGTGGCCAGTGGGACATCTCCAAGACTATCACCCGCAGGCCATGTCTCGACTGAAGCCCCGAGATAAGCTAGGAGTCACAGCCCGCGGGCTAGACCTTGACTTGGCCCACGGGACAAGCTTCTCTGCTCCATCCGCGGGTTATATCTTGGTCATGGCCCGCAGGACTAGCTCTGCACCTTCACTCACGGGCTACAACTTCGCTGTGGCCCACGGAGCAAGTCCCTCATCAACATCCGCGAGCTATGCACCTACGTGGCCCGCGGGACAAATCTCTCTTTACCGTCTGCGGGCTACGTCCTTGCCGTGGCCCTCGAGACAAGTCTCTCTTCATTGTCCGCGGGCCAAGTCTCAAGCATGGCCCACGACATTTAACACATTTCAATCCGCGAGCTAAGTATCAAGTATGGCCCGTAAGATTGCTCACGTCCCAGTCCGCGAGCCAACTTAGCTCGCCTAGAAACATCGCATCTCGTGGGTCCGTGCACACGGCTTAGTCTCATCGCGAACTAAGGACCCACAATGAACATCTTATCAAACGATCATCGTGATCACACTCTTTTTCCCTTAGTAAGGTTTTTCCCATGCGGTTTTCTTTGCCATGGTTTTTAATGAGGTGATCATCAGAACACATACGACTCACGAGATTATCTCAACAATCTCGTGGGCACAGAAACGCTTATAACTAGCCAAATAGCCCAGCTTAGTTCCGTGTGCCCATTTCCATCTTCCATCAAGACAACGCCCTAAGGTCTGTTCCGAGCGCCGTCAAGCAAGAAGGTTCGAGAATAAAATCATCGGAGTATCTAAGGAGAAAGAAACTATCCAGAAGAATGCTGGAAGAATGGAACCAAATCTCAAGATATGGAAGGTGGCCTACAAAAGAGCTTAGGCCCCAAGGCGGTTTAGTTAGAGTATATATAGGATCTAAGGTCGTAGGTCTTAGATCATCTTCTTCTCTCTCGAATAACCTAAGTCTTAACAGCTTGTATTCAAGAATTACCTTTACGATCAATAAAATGACCCCACCTTTCTTCTCCTGTTCTTTGTCTTTTACTTTTGCTTTCTGAGCGGTTCACAATAGAGAGTCGACGATCCCTTAAAAGAATCGTTTGACAAGTTTTTAGTTGTGTGTGAATTCTTNGATCCCTTAAAAGAATTGTTTGACAAGTTTTTGGTTGTAAGTGAATTCTTGCCCACACAATATACTCTTCTAGGTTAAACTTGTATGATCATCGTTTTCTAGCCTAAGTACCCTAAAAGCTTACGCTACGAAAGTCTCTTATTCATAATCAATACAAAAGCTAACCCTTGCTAGTTCCTTAATGTTTGCGTCCTGCTCTTTGTATCGAGTTCCTCATCCAGAACCTCGAACAAATAGTGATTGTGTGATTTTAACCACATAATTTGGCGCCGACTGTGGGGACCTGATAACTTTCTCGCAAACCCAAACCCTAGCAAAGAATAATGTCTGACGAGCACAAAACCCTCCCAAAGGATGTCAGCCAGAAACGGCCATGCCGTTTACTATCACGTGAACCGTAACTGATAACCAGGGAGTCGCACGCATCGAGGTTGACCCAGAAGCCGTTGCTGCTATGTTGGCCGATATCACTCACCGAGCCTCGCAGCAGGAGACGACAAACCTCGGCATCCTCAACCAGCTGAACACAATTTCTACCCAGCTAGCCGCTACGGGAAAACCTCCGAGAAAAGTCCCAACCAATGTTTGGAGCTCTCTCAACTTCTACGATGGCTTCCAAACGCCTTTCAACACTTTCAGGATCACAGATCCCACTCGCCTTCCTCCTCCACCTCCAAGACGAGGAGCCTCGACGCCTACCGGGGCAGTCATTAACCACGAGATATCTAGGAACACGGATGATGAGAATAGGAAAGATTCAGAAGCCGACGTGATCACGGGTATAAACGGCGAGCAAGCCAAAGATTCCGAAGCCGACATCAACAGAGTAGAGGTTTCGGACAAAGATCACGATCCTTATGAGGAATCTAGACACCGAGATCTTCGTGCCGAGCTCGACAAGATGAGAGCCATGATCGCGAAGACCAACGACGGATTTAAAGCTGTTCAGAACCAGGTTCTCGAGCAACTTCGTCGGCCCCGGGGATCGACCGGATGCTCGAAGAGACAAGAAGAACTCCTTTCGTCCCAGCCATCACCGCCGTGAACATCCCGGATCCTGGAAAGATGAAAATCCCGATCTTCAAACGGCTTACCAATCCTAAAGCGCATCTTGATGCGTTCCATGTTGCCATGAACCGAGCGAAATTCCAGCCAAGACAAAGAGATGTCGGTCTTTGCCTTCTGTTCGCCGAGCACTTAGATGGGGCAGCCCTGTGATGGTTCATTAAGTTGGACCTATACTCGTTGGATAACTTCAACACCCTCCAAAGCAAATTCCTAGCGCAGTACGTGATTCTGGCAGGAACGGAGCCGAATGGGAAATATCTCTGGAACATCCAACAAGGACATAACGAATCTCTCTGCGATTTCATCGTCAGATTCAAATCAACCCTTACGCAAATTGACGGTATGGGGGACGAAGCTACGCTCGAGGCTCTGAAGCAGGCACTTCTCCTCACCGGCAAACTTCGCTGATCACTGGCAAAGCGACCGGTAAACACCATCCAAGAAGCCCTTCAACGGGTCGTTGAGTACATAGTCGACAAGGAGGAAATGCTAACCCTTCAGGTCAAACAAGGGCGGTCGACAAGCCGACCGGCTTCTTATGTGCTGCAACAGATTACACGTATAAAGACAGCTACCGGCCGCTACGTCAACCACGAAGGATCACCTCAGGGTGGTTCCCACAACTATCTCGTGGACCATCCTGAAGACAAGGAATGTTATTATAACGGACGAGGTGGGGGTCGAACAGGAGGCCGATAGAGAGGACATTCCAATCAATGGCTCCTCCAGAATGACTACGACGGAAATGCCTTCTGCGACCACCACCAGAACAAAAGACACAGCACTACCAACTGCAAACTTCTCGGGGACCTCTTGGAAAAATGTCTAGCGAGGGAAAATTGGGAGGCTTCAGCGTCAAAGATTTCCCTGGACCAAAGAATGATGACACCCGACCAGTCCCGCAGCAGAACGATGCAGCCAAATGCGATAGAGGAGAGGAAGGAGACCATTGACAGGGTTCTCTGGCGAAACGACGATGACACTAGGAACAATCAAGTTTCTAGTTCAAGCCCTTGGCGTAACCAAGATCGTGGATTTCTCGGGTGCAAATCACCCAGCAATCTACAATATCATCCTCGGCCCACCATGGTTAAACGCGATGAAAGATGTACCTTCTTCCTACCACTTGTGCGTAAAGTTCCCAACGCCAATGGGGATCGGGATTATATGAGGGAGTCAGCGAGAGTCCAAAGTCAGCCTCTTGGCCGAGCACAAGCTCAGATCCCCAGTGACTAATCAAAGACCGGTTACAGAGGCAAAGAAGAGTCGTGCAGATCATGCTGATGACAAACAACTGTCAGTTGCCTTATAGCAATTACAGCTCGCCGAGTCTCCCAAAAGACCGACAAACAGGGACTCTGTACTACCAGTGCCGATCGACGACGGACACCCAAAACGATGTATGGAGATTGGCAGCCAGCTTCAAGATCTCCTACGCGCATAGATCATCGAATTACTTAAACGCAACGTGAACACGTTCGCGTGGGCGGCTGAGGATATGCCCGGCATAAGCACATGTATAGCTTGTCAAGAATTGAACATCGATCCCTCTTTCAAACCAGTTAAGCAAAAAAGGCGCAAGCTAGGCGATGAACGAGCTGCGGCTGTCAACCCTGAAGTCGATCGTTTGCTAAAAGTTGGATCCATAATGGAGTCTAAACACCCAGACTGGATCGCAAATCCTGTGGTCGTCAAGAAGAAGAACAGAAGGTGGCGAGTATGTGTAGACTTTACATACTTGAATAAATCATGTCCCAAAGAGCTTTCCACTTCCACATATCGATCGGCTTGTTGAAGCCACTGCCGAAAATGAATTGTTGAGCTTCATGGACGCATTCTCGGGTTATAATCAGATCTTTATGCATCCCGATGACCGTGAAAAGACAACATTCATCACGGACCGGGGAACCTACAGTTATAAAGTGATGCCCTTTGGACTGAAAACCGCTGGAGCTACCTACCAACGCCTGGTCAACAAAATGTTTGCAGAACAACTGCGCAAAACCATGGAGGTCTACATTGATGACATGCTTGTCAAGACCCTATTAGCTTTTGACCACGTACGCCATCTGGACGAATGTTTCTAGAAGCTCAACTCGTACAACATGAAGCTCAATCCGACCAAGTGCCGATTCAGAGTATAGTCGGGAGAGTTCCTCGGCTAACTGGTCACCAAGCACGGTATCAAAGTGAATCCCAAACAGATCGAAGCCATCGAGTCTATGCAGTCGCCTTCAAAGGCAATACATGTCCAACGACTCACGGGACGGATAACAGCTCTCAATCGTTTCATCTCCGGATCAACAGATAAGTGTCTCCCCTTCTATAAAACACTCCGAGACACAAAATTAATAGGCTGGACTGACCAGTGCGTAGCAGCTTTCCATCAGTTGAAACTGTATCTCAAGACCCCACCAATCCTCTCAAAGCCTGTGATCGCCTTGCTAAACGGGCAATTAAGCTCAGCGAGTATGATATCGAACATAGGCCATGGACCTCGGCAAAAGCACAAGTTCTCGCGGACTTCGTTTAGGCTGACTTTGCAGAGGAAGTTGACGAAGGTGAAACCTCAAAAATCAAGCAACCCACCTCGGCGATCACGAAAGTGACCAATGACGCGCCTGAAGCAACGCCGATGGCCTCGACATCTTCAGACCTCACCACCTCGACCGATGTTAACTCGAAACTGGTCGCACGACCATGTTGGACCCTTCATTCCGACAGATCATTCTCAAAGCTAGGATCAGGCATTGGGATCTATATAACTGCTCCCAATGGGGAAGTCATCGACCAATCTTTCTGACTCAACTTCGAAGCATCCAACAATGAGTCAGAATATGAAGCACTCATTGCAGGTCTTCGCTTAGCCCGAGGAATGGAATTCCACCGACTTGATGCTTTATGTGATTCTCAGCTCGTTGTCAACCAGTTCCATGGCAATTACTCGACGAACGAATGGAGGCTTACTTGAATATTGTCTGATACCTTGCTTCGAACTTTGACCAGTTCACTCTAACTTGGATCCCACGATCCGAGAACTCATCGGCCGACGAACTAGATGCCCTCGGCTCGTCTTTGGTGTCTGATTTTCGCCGAGTTATCCCAGTGGAGCTCCTTGACATCGCGAGCATTCAAGCAACTCATCAGGTCGCATTGATCGACCCACTCCCAGACGAAGTCGACCCTGCTCCGGTAGAAACCAGTGACGCAGAGAATTCTCCTACTTACGGGTGAGATCGACCTTGGATTTCCAGATTACAGAACTTCATCACAGAAGGCGCAGTCCCAGCAGAGAAGTGGGCTTCATGAAAACTAAATACTCAGGCCGCACGATACTCCATTGACAAAGGACAACTTTACAAGTGGTCAGCCTCTGGACCCCTTCTCCGTTGCGTCGAAGGTGATGCAGCCCGGCGTGTCATGCAAGAAGTCCACGACGGCTCTTGTGGAAACCATTCGGGTGGTCGGAGTCTTGCCATTAGAATCAAGACCCATGGTTTCTTCTGGCCGACGATGCTCCACGATTGCGAACAGTATACGGCTAAGTGCGATGAGATGGTCGATGGATATTCTCGGTCCCATGTCTAACTCGAAGACCAAGAAATGGGTTGAGGCCGAGTCCTACGCCAGCATCAAGGATGCTCAGGTAGAACACTTCATCTGGAAGTCCATCATCTGCATGCATGGCATCCCGTACGATATCGTCACGGACTAAAGGTCACAATTCATCTCGGCTCGGTTTGAAGGATTCTACGAGAAATGGAAAATCCGACTCACCAAGTCTAATCCTCGCTATCCTCAAGGTAATGGACAAGCCGAGACCATCAACGAGACAATCGTCGATGGATTAAAGAAATGATTAGATGCTAAGAAAGGAAGATGGGCCGAAGAGTTAGATGGAGTTTTATGGTCACACAGAACGACTCCTCTTCGGCCTACCGGCGAAAATCCCTTCTCCCTCGTATATGGATCCGAGTGCGTGATTCCAGCGGATATGTAATTTCTCGGACTTCGTCGGCAGCTTGCACCCCAAGACGAGGAGGTTAGTAACACCATGTTACTCGACCAGCTTGACTTCCTTGATGAAAAACGAGATCGCGCACTCTTCCGTATTACAACTTGCATGTTCATCCTCTACCAACAAAAGGCTGCCCAGTATTACAACTTGCATGTTCATCCTCTGCGTTTCCGCGAGGGTGACCTCGTCTTGCGTGAAGTCTTTCAAAACACGGCAGAACCAAATGTTGGGAAGCTCGGCGTACATTGGGAAGGGCCTTACCGCATCACTAATGTCATAAAGCCTAGCGTATACGAGCTCGTCGCGATGGAAGGAAGAGTTATTACACGTTCGTGGAATGCTCGGCATTTTAAGAAGTACTATCACTAGTACTCGGCCCTCGGCTGTGCACAAAAAAAAAAAAACACTTGAACTATGGGCTCAACTTGATCCCTTCACAGGGTACGTAGGCAGCTCATCTTCGGATGATTCCAGCTAGCCCCTTCCTCCAAAAAAGGGGGGAATGGTAGTACATCCATACTCTCCTCTTACAGCAGATCTCTTGCTCGGCATCTTAAGCCTTAGTCGTTTCAAAACACAAAAAACATAATTAACACGCTACTCGTCATTGCTGGCCACAATGATGAAATCCCACATTACCTAGGTCTCTTACATAGACTTGTCTATATTCTAAACAATGCATTATCTAAACTCAGCTCGTTTTAATCGCTGGTCTATTTACATCCTAAGAGCGATTTTAAACGCTTATTCAAGCTAAACAGATAGGATTTAAAATGCTCGGCTCGTGCGCAACAATATTCCACTCAAACATATAATCCGAATGAATAAGTTTTAGATAAATCCATCCAGGCATTGTATTTTCCCTCGGCAAAACATAGGCTTTCATACCCAACAAAACAAAACAAACTTAAACAAAAAAGAAAAACATTAGTGATTCATGTTCTGGGACAGTTTTTAATCATCCTCTAATTAATATCTTATCTATGAATTTCAGATTTCCCAAAGAATTATCCATGGCCTAGCTTTTGTCTCATTGATTTAAACCCATTTTCTACAGCTTTACTTAATAGTTATTCGTTTGTCATATTTATTTAATCTGCTTAGTGAAGTTTTACTACTTAAATTTATAGGCAACTTAAAGTCTCTGTGGATTCAATCCTTAAATACTTGCTCTTGCAATTAGCTCTTAAGGTAAATTTGAGCATATCAAGTTTTGGCGCCATTGCCGGGGACTTAATTGCCTGCCTATAGATTTTAGTTTTAGAATTTCGCTTAAGTTTTATTTATTTTTAATTTTTCGTTTTTTATTATTATTATTAATTTTTTCGTTTTTTGATTTTATTTTTTATTTCTCACATATTTATTTTTAATTTTATTTTAGGTAAAAAAAAATGCCCATGTATTACACTAAAGCTGAAAGCATGCTAAATAAATTTGAAGAGGTAGTTCGTCATGTTTCATCAAACGAAATAGAAGGTACACATGAATCATTCTTATCTTCCATTGCAAAGGTATCTTCTTATTTGGATGCCATAATTTCTGATAGAGATTAATTTACTGGTTTGGAAATTGCATTGCTCATTGATGAATGCTATGCTTTGATAAGTGAGTCTGAAAAACTAGATACTCTAAGAGTTTAAAGGCTTTCTAAGTGTTACCATAATATTGATTATCTACATGCTTTGAACATTCATGAGCTTTCAATGAATGAGGAGTCTAGTTCTCTTTTAAAAAATTCTTACCTAGGGGATAAGATCTTGAATGAGATAGATGACCCTAAGGTAGAGAATATATCTAGAGATGAGGATATTGTGCTTTATGTGGTTGATGGAGATAAAGTTGACTATTTTTTCATAGACTCATTTAAACATGAAGTAGACTTTATCCTTCCATCAACCGAATTTGATCCCCATGTGCATTTAAAATCNAACTTTAACCTTCCATCAACCGAATTTGATCCCCATATGCATTTAAAAATCAAGGAAGAATTTATATTATATGCTACATTGGTAGTAAATGTTTTTTTATTTCAGTTTTTCCTCTTTGTTATGGAAAATTGTGTCTCTTTCTGCACGTTTTGTTCCTTGTGTTAATAGGAGAAGGACCAAAGGGAGGTTGGCTTAACCATTCGATTCTTATGACTAACATCTTTGGCACAATAGTCAAGCTAACGACTTAAAATAAGCGCTTGGTGGGAGGCAACCCACTTGTAAGTTTTTTTCCCTATAATTTTAATTCTTTTTCAGTGTTTTTGAATTTTTTAAAATATCTACGGTTTTCAAAAAAATATAATTTTAATTTTATAAATTCGGCCAGGTTTTTCTACTATTTATAAAATTATTTTCGTGATTTTTTCTACTATTTATATATTTATTAAGGATTTTTTAAAAAAAAACAAAAAAGATTTTGTGGCCAGTGGGAAAAAGTGTCGACTGACACTAATGTTCTGTCGACCAGCTGGGTCGACACTCATCACAAGACAACTCGAGTGAAGTCGTGGTGTCGATCGACACCCTCTTGAGTGTCGATCGACACCCTTGCGAAATCAGGTAAGTGGTTTCGAATTTTGATTCATTTCGATTATATTTTCATTCTTTTCTCGCCTCGAGATTTTAACACACTGGGACAGTGTTGTTTAAGTCTGGGGGAGGAAAATACTGATGTATTCGCCTTTGTCTTGATTTTTGGTCCAAAATTTTGAAAAATTCGTTTTATTAAGTCAAAATGGTTGAATTATGATATTTTCCTTTGGTTTATTGCATTAACTTGGTCTTCTTAGTGGCCATATTAGCAGAAGTAATTTCAGGTTAGACTAATGAAAAATTCAAAGGCCAGTTAATAGTACAAAGACATCCATGTCTAGTTATGAGGACCCGAACGGTTAGAACTTATTGCACCTCTTCAATGTGATCAATACTCTAGGATTTGATTCTTCAATTCATGTTGCTTGCCAGATTCAACAAGTAAGAGAAAGCATTTGCTACTCTCCCTTTTAAAAACATGACTTCACAATACAGTTACAATACAATTAAGTGAAATACTATGGTCGCCTAGGGAACGACCTTTCTGATGATGGCACTTGTATTCTAAAGAAACAGAAAGTTTGATGGTAAGCTAGAGACTAACCTCTCGATGATCCGGAACCAAACTATAAACTATAGATTATTAGTGCTACTCAAGTCAGGGGGAGAGTAGTAAATATTTCTGTTCAAGCGTGGGTTTTGTAAGCATTGTATGGGAAGTGAGTTTAGAACTTTTGAAGGCATTGGGATCAAAAGAAGAGACAAGCGAGGAAAATAGCATCGACTACATAACTAGGCCGTGGGTTTATTTGGAATGTTGAGGAAGGAGAAGTACATGGTGGTCTTGTTTGGATTAGTTTTGTAGATTGTGGCTTACGAGATGACTAAGTGGTGCAGGGCTTAAAGGGAAGGTGAGTTCAGTTATTTTCAAACTTCTTTCACAGCTTTGTTCTAAGTTTGCTTAAGGGCAAGCAAAGGAAAAGTCTGGGGGAGTTGATATATCATGGATTTTATGGTTTTTAACCACGATATAAAGTGTTTTGTCGAGTCCTTTATGTGTTCTTCTAGTCTTTATTATTATTTACAGGTTAAAGCACACATTTTGTGATTTTGGAGCATTCTAGAGTGTTGTGGAGCTTTTGGAGGCAAACTGGCGAAATGATGATGCAGAACCAGTCTGAAGGGCTTCAAATATCATATCAGATGGAGGTCTTCCCGATGGATTTTTGTTCTTATATTTTGATACAAGATAGAAAATTGAGCTAGCTTCGCTTTGGTGGTGACTTCAACTCATTCTGATTCACGGTTGAACAGATATGATCGTTTTAGTGAAGACATGTCGTTCTGGCGAGGAAATATAACAAGGCGAGAATAGGCTTAGTGTCGAACGACACCCCTTCAAAACCAACAAAGAAAACTTTCGTTTTATTGCACAAACCGCCCCAGAAGTTATGGAAAGTCCACAGAAGAACCAAAAAGTGTTTTGGCTTTATAAATACTTGTTTTTTTATGTTTAGTTATCACAGATCTTAAATTCTTTTGAGATTTAAGCAACGATATTGTTCCAGAGCTTCTAGGAAGAAGATTCTACTCATAGAGATGATTTCTGAATCTCCTTTGATTTTATTTTATTGGAATTCTCTTTTCATGCCTACTTCTTTCATCATGTTGATTGTTTCAATTAATATGTGTGAGTAGTTTGCTTGTTATGCTTAGGGTAGTTCTAGGGTTTATGATGGATTGATAGTTTATGATAATTATTAGAGGAATCATATTGTAGTTCTTCATTTAAAATTGTGTTTAATGCTTGTTCTAGCTTGATTACCTAGAAACTTGATTATAGGTTAATTAATTGATGCGACAACATTATTAATTGCTCGAATTATTTTAGATGACCAAAATACCTATCTGCAAAGAAATTTGGTCTAGGGATTTTGTTAAATTATTGAACTTAGGATTAATGCTTGTTTTTATTCATAAAATTTGCAAAATAATTTGGGATTCTACACTACAAGAAAATTGACTTTTGATAGCATTATAATATAGCGCTTTAGTCGGTTGTGCTATCTTTGATATATCCCTGTGTTTTTTACAGCGTTTGTTAATTTCGAAAAGCTATGGAGAAGTTGGTCAAATATTTTTTTCTAATAAGCGTTAAAATTTTATGGTCTATATATAATAGCGTATTATTTAATAGTAAATACTGAATATTTAACGTTATGCTACAGTAAGCGCGTAAATGAAAATTTAGTGCCCGCCCATTAAAAAAAAGACCAATTTTTTTTGCTCTAAAATCTTTTAGCTCCCTAATTATTTTGGCTCCCAATTTTTTCGAAGTGTCAGAGAACAAAGTACAGACTATATTATGGGTCTTGTTTTCGAATCCCTAGCTCAGTCGATTTCTTTTCAGAATCTGAAAGTTTCTGAATCTCATAATCCTTTTCGTTTTTGTTCTCACTGTTGTTGCTAAGGATATCTCATCATTTGCTGAAGAACTAGGACACTGTAAGTAGATTTTGTGTTTAGCATTCGATACTCATTTCGATTTAGGGGTTCTACATGTGATTAATTGATTATCTTACTCTTTCGCAGTAAGATTTGGAGAGCTTGCTTCAGTCGAAGGAATATAAAATTTTATGGGTTTTTGCTTTCGATTTTGGATATGGGGTTCATTGCTTCTGGGTTTTTTAATTTGGGTTTCAGTTTAGGGTTTTATTTTTTGTTTCAATCCGGGATTTCGATTTGGGATTAAACTTTTCTATCAAATACATTAGGGTTTGTTTATTTTGATTTTTGATTTAGGATTCATTTTATTTGTTGGGGGTTTGGATTGGATTTCAACAAAGGGTTTTATGTATAGTTTTAATCTGGATTTTCAATGTAATGTTAAAGATTTCTATCACCTACATAAGCGTATTTTTCCCCCAATTTTGCAGGGAGCTTTCGGTCTTGGAGCTTGATTTCAATCTTCATTCCAGCAGGCAATTACTTGTTACTTAAATCCATAAATTTGTTTTCGAGTTCCTTTACTAGTTGTTTGGGGTTATTTGAGTATCTGAAGTAGAGAGTCCATTCTATCTTCTTATTTAAAATTCTGAAACTATCTTTGTCTTATACATATTTCGTCTTGGAGCTGTGGTGTTATTCTGTCATGGACAAGTCTTGGGTTTGGCTACAAAGGTATGGAATTGTATGTTAACTTCATTACTATCTTAAATCTAGATGTGTTTTCAAATTGTATTAAGCTTTCACATGTTTGTTAACCAATAGGGCTACCCTTGAGTATCAGCAAGGAGCAAGTGATTTTATATTTGCATCAGCACAGAGTTTGGGAAATCCAGAAGACATGTTATGTCCCTGCATTCATCCAGAAGACAATTTGTGCCATCAACCTATAGCCACAGTATTGGATTATCTAATTATTAGAGGTATGGATTAGAAGTACAAGAGGTCTACTTGTTGGAGTAAGCATGGGGAGTTAAGAAAAGATATGACATGTGATGATTGAGTTTGAAGCTTATGAGTTGATCAGGACAGCTTTTTTTATGGTGAAGGCAGTCTGTAATCCATAAACCAGAATGAAGATCATTTGGATCAAGATAATAAAGAAGAATCTGAGTTCAGGAAGATGTTGAAGGATGCTGAAACTCCATTGTACTTGACATGTCCTAATTACACTAAAGTTTCTGCAATTGTGGGGCTTTACCGGATAAAAGTGAAGAGTGGGATGTCAGAGAACTATTTTGATCAGCTCCTGAGTCTAGTTCATGACATGCTTCCTGGAGATAATGTTCTTCCAACATCGACAGCTGAGATGAAGAAATTCTTGAAGATGTTTGGGTTTGGGTATGATGTCATTCATGCTTGCAAGAATGATTGTATCCTGTACATGAAGCAATATGAGGATAATGACAGTTGCCCAAGATGTAATGCTTCGAGGTGGGAAGTAGATAAGCACACAGGTGAGGAAAAGAAGGGGATTCCAGCTAAGGTACCCAGGTATTTCCCCATCAAGGACAGGTTCAAGAGGATGTTTAGATCAAAAGGAATGGATGAGGACTTACAATGGCATAGTAACAATGCTAGTTCAGATGGTACAATGCGGCACCCGGTGGACTCGTTCACTTGGGCTCAGGTTAATGCTAAGTGGCCTCAGTTTGCTGCTGAAGCAAGAAACCTTCGTTTGGGTATTTCTACTCATGGGATGAATCCTTTCTCTATCCAGAACACCAAGTATAGTTAATGGCTTGTACCGTTAGTCAATTATAACATGCCTCCAACAATGTGTATGAAGGCAGAGAACATAATGTTGACTATGTTGATGCCAGGACCAACACCACCGAGCAACAACATCGATCTCTATCTAGCACCATTAGTTGGCGATTTACTTGATCTGTGGAATGAAGGTCTGGAGGTATATGACTCATTCATGAAGGAGACCTTCACACTTAGAGCTTTTTTGTTGTGGAGTATCAGTGATTATCCAGGCTTAGGGACCTTAGCTGGTTGTAAAGTCAAAGGGAAACAAGCGTGTAACGTATGTGGAAAAGATACACCTTTCAAGTGGTTGAAGTTCAGTAGAAAGTATGTGTATTTGGGTAACAGGAAGCGGCTCAGACCTGATCATGTTTATAGACGTAGAAAATTATGGTTTGACAACACTGTGGAGGAAGGGACTGCAAATCAGATTCAAACAGGAGGTGATATATATAACACATTGAAGGAGTTTAAAAATGATTTTGGAAGACCACTGGAGAAGAAAGGGAAAAGAAAGAGAACATAGTTGTACGAAGATGATGCTCTTTCAGAGGAAGAACCAACAGAAGACACTGATATTTGGAGATGGAAGAAGCGGTCCATTCTCTTTGATCTCCCTTACTGGAAGGTTAGTACTTTATGAAACTAAGAATGAATAAAGTCTTTTGAACTGTAGTACATTAGGATTTTTTCCTAACTAATAAGTTTCTTCTGTCTTAGGATTTGCCGGTGCATCACAACATTGATGTGATGCATATCAAGAAGAATGTTTCTGACGCTATATTGTCGTTGTTGATGCAAAATGGTAAATCAAAAGATGGCTTGAAAGCAAGGAGAGATTTAGAAGCCATGGGGATTCGAAAAAACTTGCACCCAGAGAAACGGGGAAAGAGAGTATACTTACCTCCAGCTGCTTATTGGATGTCTGATATATTATGTTTTAACTATTTTTAATCTTTGTTTTTTTACTGTCTTTAGAGTCTTTCAGCGTCGTTTTAGAGTTTTAACAAGTACAAACACGATGGAGTACGGATTGGAGTAGCAAGATGAGGTTATGAACAAGTTTGTGAAGAAAAGAGGATTTTAGCATGGATCGGTCGATCCATCCATGATCATACACGTGAGCTTACTGGACATTTTCAGATCGACTTGCACGAGAGGGATCGAAGTTGATGGTTTCAAATCGATCGATCCACCTTTAGATCGATCGATCCATGTGCGGATCGACCAATCCACTTATGGATCGATCGATCCGTTCTCGATCGAGTACTATTTTTTGAAACTTGTCAATCATCAGATTGACAAGAACTTACCTAATTTTGGAGGAGGCTACACGAAAACCCTTCAGTATATATTCATTTATGAGCCTCCACAACGGCTATGCTCATTTTTACTGTCTCTTTATAGATCTAAATATTTTGGTTCATTGTTCTTCATTTTTGTTCTTGAGACTTGTGATTTTTCTCTTGGGGATTTTCCTTGGAGGCTGTCATTTTCCATCCATTCATTACTTTGCCTACTGTTGAGAAGTGTTCTTGAACCCTTACTTCTTTACATTTTCATTGTTTTTATTATTAATAAAGTATTATTCAGTTTTTGTGTTTTTAATCATGTTCTTCATTATATATTGTTTTCTTGTTAATTTGATCATGAGTGAGTAGTTAGGTTCTTAGACCTAGGGGAATCTATGGATTGTTAGTTTAGTAATTGGATGTATATAGGTAGATGAATAGAGAATTCCCTCCTAATAAAACCATAAAGTGTAAACTAAAATTGATCACCTAGTTTTTGTTCATAGGACTCCCTGTTAAATGAAAGTATAATAGGAATCCTGAAAACTTATTAGGAGAGCAGATTGTCCTTAGCAGACGAAAGTTGATGCTAAGACAAGTTGTGAACAAATCAAATCTGCTCTAGTAAAGCTCTCTAGCTAGTTTAAATCCAAATGAAAGTTTAGGCATTTAGTTAGTTAAGAGAAGTGATTGGTATCACAAAAGTGGACCAATTTAGAATTATATTTGAGTTGGAATTTAGTAAAATTAGAACCTGAATAAACATCCAGTTTAGTTTTTAGACAATCCATTGATTATCCCTAGGTCTAGCATTTTTTATCATTTTATTTAAAACCCATAGAAAAATACAAACCAAAAACCAAAACCCTTTGAATTATTCGATTTAGCTTAATTAGTAAATTTGATAGGTTACAGTGTAATTGCTGGGATTTGTGGATTCGATCCTTCACTAAAGTGTTAGTTGTCAAGGTCTTAATTAGTAAAAAAGACAACTTATTAAGTGCCGCCGTTGCCGAGTCCCAACATTTTACCTGTTACTGAAAAAAATTTATTAAGTCTAAATCATTTACTAACTATGTCTTGTTTTTGTTTCTTCGTTGTTCCTACAGGTGCATGACCAGAAGTCGACATTCAACTGCCGACCTTGTAAACCTGTCCAACGACGAGCTTGCGAAGCATAAAGAGTCAACAGGAGAAACCATTCGAATCATGTCACAATGGCTGACAATCTCGACGCTGCAGCTCTTCAAGAGCAACTGACAGCAATGCGTTTGTAAGTGGAAGCTCTCCAGGAGCAGGCCCGCCACCGTCCACAGCCAACTCTTAGCGGCGCTGACAAGCCCCATACATTCTACAGGAACCGTTCTGCAACTGTACCCCCACCAATGGTGAGGCAGGACTATGATATCAAAGGCCACCTCATTCAGCTAGCAGAGCAGAAGCCATTATGCGGTCTTTCAAATGAGAATCCAATGGAGCACATTGAGCGCATCGAGCAAATCACCAACCTCACTAAGGCCAATGGTGTACCACCAGATTATGTCCGCTGTAAACTCTTTGAGTTGTCACTGTCTGGAAAGGCCCTTTCATTGCTCAAGTCACTCCCACCAGGCAGTCTAATTGGTTAGGAAGCAGCCCGCAATGCCTTCATCGACAAGTACTACACCAAAGCCAAGACCGTCACTTTAAAGGCCAAGATTTCCAACTATACTCAGCACTCAAGAGAGTCCTTTTGTGAGGCGTGGGAGAGGTTATGTTCCTACCGCCGAGACTGCCCCCATCACAGTTTTAGCGAGACGCAACTGCTTACTATTTTTATGATGGTTTATCTTGGGAATTTAAAGGTCAATAGAACTCTGCTAGTAACGGAAATTTCATGACTCGTAGTATTGCAGATGCTTTGGAATTGATCGAGAACATGGCTGAGAATTCTTCGGAGAGGAGCCCAGAATATGACAGAAGCAAGAAAGTTGCTTCGGTGAAGGCCCAGCAGATAGCAGAGCTAACCGAACAAATCAGTCTACTTGTGAAAGCAAACCAGCGCCGCGTAAACTCCTGCGATGGAGAAGGTGGTCATGTACCTTCTGAGGGGAACGTGAATGGAGAAAATGATGATGAAGAGGAGTGCAACTTTGTCATTGGTCATGGGTACAAACAAGGATACAACCCCAACTACAGGCACCCTAATCTCTCCTACCGCAGCACAAACATCGAAAACCCACAAGATCAGGTATACCCATCCAAAAATGATTCTGGCTCTAACAACCCTTTTGTTCCTTTTCAAGGAAAACCGGCTTTCCAAGGCCAGGGACACCAAAAGCAGCCATTCAACAACTACCAGGCCCCCATGCCTTTTCCACCTCCTTACCAAGCTCCACCCAACAACTCCCAAGATGAGTTAAAGAGAATGATGCAGATGATTCTGGCTAACCAACAGAAGTCAACAGTGGAGATTAATGCCAAGTTGGAGAACCAGAATGCCAAGGTTGACGGCATGTACAACAGCCTGAACACCAAGTTTGAAGCCTTCGCAAACCATGTCAAAAAGCTGGACACTCAGGTGGCCCAAACCGCTGAGGCAGTCAAGAGACCTCAAGGAGCATTTCCTGGACGTACTGATGAAAACCCGAGGAATGCAAATGTCAATGCCATCACACTATGGAGTGGCATATTGGTGGACTCTCGCGAGAAAGAACCCTTCGCACCAAAGCAGGTAGTTATTTCTGATGATACTGATGAAACTGCTGACATGGGTATACTGAATGACGCATGAAAAGAGACACCGGCTGCTGATAATGCACCAAAGACAACACCCATCGAACGCGTATACATACCGAAGGTGCCATATACCACCAAGCCAAAGATCTCGAAGAAAGCTGCAAAGAAGGCGAAGGAAGAGGCCAAATGCAGAGAAATCATTGACGGTATCGAAGTCAAATTCCAACTGAAGACAATGATAGAGCTCATGTCATCCATGCAGGTCACAATGAAGAACTTGGCAACATCTAAAGTCGCAGACGAAGAGGAATGTGTGATGCGAATAGAGGAATGCAGTGCCATACTTCTCAGCAAAATGCCGAAAAAACTTGGAGACCCAGGTCGATTCATTCTCTCTGTGAAAATTGGTTCAATTGACTTCGCTGCTTCTTTATGTGATTTAGGTTCCACTGTCAACTTGATGCCATACTCTGTGGCGAGGAAACTGGGCCTGACAAACTTCAAAACAACAAAGATTTCATTGGTGTTTGCTGATCGCTCGGTCAAGTATCATGTGGGAATTCTGGAAGACATCATTGTTAAGATAGGAGGAGCTTATGTTCCAGCTGACTTTGTTGTGTTGGAGCTCGAGGAGAAACCCAAAGACCCTCTCATACTTGGAAGACCTTTCTTAGGTATTGCAGGTGCCATCATAGATGTAAGGCGCGGGCTTATAGACCTCCATCTCGGAGATGTCATGATGCAGTTCCAAATGGACAAGCTTCTGAAGCAGCCAATGCTCGATGGACATACATTTTCTATTGACAACTCATCAGAAAACGATGCAGAGATTACTGATGAGATGTTGTTTGACGAACCGCCGGAGGTTGCTTTGACAAGTCTAGAAGGAAAATTTGGTTTTAGTGATGTGGATATTGCAGGTTATGCAAGGATGCTAGACTCCAGCAAATCCATGGAGAGGGTGATAGCTTATCGTAGCCCTGATGACAATGCACCAACATCAGTTTTCCACAACGCAAAATCTTCTGAGAACCCTTGTTGTAAGCTTAAGGCCCCCAAGGTTAAGCTCAAAGTTTTGCCAGTTGGGCTAAGGTATGCGTATCTCGGTCCTAATAACACTTTTCCTGTCATCATCAATGCTGATTTAAATACTGAAGAGACGACTTTGCTCCTTTGTGAGCTTAGGAAGTATCGTAAAGCCTTAGGCTATTCACTAGATGACATTACTGGCATTTCACCTGACCTTTGTATGCATAGAATCCATCTAGAAGATGAGTCAATGACTTCTGTAGAACATAAAAGACGGTTAAACCCGAATCTAAAAGATGTTGTTAAGAAAGAGATAATGAAACTTCTAAAGGTGGGTATAATTTATGCTATTTCATATAGTAAAGGTGTTAGTCCAGTGCATGTAGTGCCTAAAAAAGGTGGTGTGATCGTAGTTAAAAATGATACAGATGAGTTTATCCCAACTAGAACCATCACAGGCCATAGGATGTGTATTGATTACAGGAAATTAAATTCTGCCACTCGCCAGGACCATTTTCCATTACCTTTTATTGATCAAATGCTTGAACGATTGGCTAACCATGCTTACTACTGTTTCTTAGATGGTTATTTAGGTTTCTTCTAGATTCCTATACACCCAGACGACCAGAAAAAGACGACATTCACATGTCCTTATGGCACTTATGCTTACCGCAGAATGCCATTTGGCTTGTGCAACGCTCCAGCAACTTTCCAACGCTGCATGATGTCCATAGTTTCTGATATGATTGAGGATATTGTTGAAGTTTTTATGGATGATTTTTCTGTCTACGGGTCTTCGTTCTCTAACTGCCTTCGAACTTGTGCAGGGTTTTGAAAAGGTGTGAGGAAAAGCATCTTGTGCTGAATTGGGAAAAATGCCACTTCATGGTGAGAGATGTAATTGTCCTAGGACATAAGATTTCTGAGCGTGGCATTGAGGTTGACAAAGCCAAAATCGAGGTGATGACCAGTCTTCAAGACCCTGATTCTGTCAAAGGTATCTGGAGTTTTCTTGGACATGCAGGTTTCTACAGAAGGTTCATCAAGGACTTCTCCAAGATAGCCCGTCCCTTAACTCAGTTACTGTGCAAGGAAAACAAGTTCCACTTCGATGAGGCCTGTATGCAAGCATTCCTTACCATAAAGGAAGCATTAGTAAGCGCACCAATTGTCCAGGCACCAGATTGGGAGCTTCCATTTGAGGTGATGACTGATGCAAGCGATTATGCTGTTGGTGCTGTCCTTGGACAGCGCAAGGATAAGAAGCTTCATGTCATCTACTACGCTAGCCGCACGCTAGATGATGGCCAATGTAAGTATGCTACTACTGAAAAAGAGTTGCTTGCAATTGTGTTTGCTTTTGAAAATTTCGCTCTTACCTTGTCGGTTCTAAGGTTATTGTTCACACAGACCATGCCGCTCTGCGGTATTTACTTAACAAAAAGGACGCCAAGCCTAGACTCCTGCGATGGATTCTTTTGTTGCAGGAATTTAACTTGGAGATAAAGGACAAGAAGGGGGTAGACAATGGAGCAGCTGGCCATTTATCCAGGATGCATATCGATGAGATCACGGTGGTTTGGCCCTTTCACCATCAAGGAAGTGAGACCTTATGGCGCGGTACTATTTGACAAGGACGGTTCTGAGTTCATTGTCAATGGACAGAGGCTAAAACCATACCTAGCTGACACAGAAATCACCAAAGGCGGCATTGTTCGCCTAAGTGACCCTATCAGCGCATAAAAGGCGTACAAGTCAAGCTACGTGACTTAAAACAAAGCGCTTAGTGGGAGACAACCCACTCGGTAAACTAACTCTATTATCTTATTTTCTTTCTTTTATTTTTATATTTTTCACTAAAATTTTAATTTTTAGTTGTGTTTTTAAGTGTTTCAGAAAAAAAATAGGGGTCGGATCGATCGATCCTTCAATGGATCGATCGATCCATGGCAAAACGAGGCAAGCACGCGGAAGATCGTAGATTGACCAGCACAAGCGGATCGATCGATCCGTGCACAGGTTCGGTTTATTTCGGTTAAATCCGGTTTAATTCACTTGAATTAAACCGGAAAAACACAAGATTTTCTATAAAACCACCCCCACTTCAGATCAAAGCCCGTATTTCTTCTGTTCTTCATCATTTTTGGCGATTTTGAGGGAGAAAATTTGATTCCTCATAGCTCCTTCATTACTTGTCCAATCTTGTTGATTTTTGGCCCTAATCCACTTGATTTTTCGTGCTTAATCTGATTCTAGACTCCTTTAATTCACCCAATCAAGGAAAATGGCACGAGATGAAGGCTCAGGCACAGCTTTGAGAAAGAATCCATCTCGGCTTACAAGGAATCCAACATCCCAATCAGAAAGGCCAACCATGTCTAGAGCTCAAAAGGCTAAGGAGAAACGAGTTGCAACTCCAGAACCATCTAGTTCTCAGGATGAGGATGAGGATGAGAATGATGATGATGATGACCAGTCCGATGAGGAAGCAGCACCAGAGATAACTATAGCTCCTTGGCCTAGACCAGATGGCACACCTTTTGCGGGCGGCATACCTGTCATGATAGGAGAAAACATCAAAATGGTCGACTTGAAGGGTTATACGATGTACCGAGAGTGCAAGCCGAACGAACCATGGGGTACAGCTAACAAATTCTTCTACAACGGATGCCTCCGCATCAAATTCAAACCCGCAATGGTCATTTGTGTTAGCACATTCCAGAAGATGGGGATAAGGGTTGAAATGATGTCAATCTTGAGCCGAATGGGACTTGGGACCCTACTTTAGAGGCCTTACGATCTTCATGAGGAGTTAGCTCGGCAGTTCTTCACTTCTGTGGAGTTACATATGCGACAAGGTGTCATGATGATGCTCTTGATGCTTACATCACATTCTTCTCTCGCGGCAGACTCTTCGAGCTCTCCATCCCAGACCTTTGTGAGATATTCGATTTTGATGCGACAAAGAGAGGATGCCACTACCCCAGGTTCAACACACTGGATCTCTGGCGCATGATTGGACACACAACGATAGACTCACGTGACCGCAAGCTCACCAGGATTCAGAAACCGGTGATTCGAGTGGCCACAAAGATATTGGGGAGCTTGTTTTTCGGCAAGGAAGAGACATGTTCACTTACAGACGCAGAGATGGTTCTCCTCCACTATGGCCTCCCTCGTTCGATTGATGTTGTCTACTCTCTTGAGACACGACACAAAATCCCCAAAGTCCTGGACACTAACTTGGGGTACAAATTGCTGAGATGCTCGTCGCCAAGAGGTCGCGTGGGATAAACATCTCCAAATCCAAGGATGAGTATTTAGGTAATCTCCTAACTCCTATTTTCTTGAAGAGTGGAGTTGATTTTAGTACAGAGCCAGCACCGAGGAAGGATGTAGCAGTCTTCAATTTTGCCTACTTCAAGACTGCACTTATCGTGAAGGGAGACATCCAGACATACTCATTCACCAACCTCGAGGGATTCACCAGACATGTCAAACTCCATGTCGAAGGCCTGACTTCACCGTCTACTCCGGAGGCTTTATGGTTCCAGGTTCCTCAGCACCTGATGTGTGACCCACCACGCCTTCCACCAGACGCTGAGCCCCTCCTGCGATGCCTATTCCTCCACCCCAGCCCTCCTCTGTGGAGTACGCTCTGCCACCTTACACTGGTGACTATGATCTAGACCCCCTTCCATCAGGTGCTTCGGTCGAACAGCGACTAGACATCATTCTGGAGAACCAGCACTGTCAGCACTCCATGTTGACACGGATGTGGGGAGCATTATCCAAGATTGTATGCAGTGGAGGATCATTAGCACGTGACATGCAGGTCCCAGCGGCGAGCCCCATCACGATGAGGACACGGATGATGAGACCCTTTCGCACACCAGAGCTTGGCGTGATGCTTGACAGCGAGCCACCATGACCCCGCTTTATCTTTTCTTTTTCCTTTCTTTTCTTTCTTTTTTTTATTTGTCGTATCTTTCTTTGTACTTATTTTCACACCGGAGATGGGGTGATTTAAGTGTGGGGGAGTGTACAAGTGTGTGACTAACTGCGTTTATTCTTTTCTTTTCTTGAGTCATTTTAATGTTTTTCTTTGATTGGATTTCACTGCCCGAATTTTTATGAGTATTTTTGTGAAAAAATTTTTAAAAAATTTTAAACAAATATATGATTTTGAATTAGAGGACAGTGATGATATTGCATATATTGATGCTAGTATTTGTTTTTGGGATAGGTTGTTTATTAGTGTCATTCATTGACTTGCGAAATTTGCACTTGTTTTTTTCTTAGCACCCTTTCCAACAAGTGTTCTTGTTAATGTGAAATCTTGTTTGAATTGATACCTTCCCTATTTTATTGGACTTAACTGAATTTAATTTTTCTCATCTATGGCTTTTTGATCACATGCA
>OVAP01000688.1:0-31291 GCA_900406295.1 Aurinia saxatilis
CTGTCTCTGGATGGAAAGTTGTACTCATGTGTAGATCAGTTTGCATTGCATAAATTCATCACCAACAAAAATAATTCACGAATCACTCACCAACATCAAAAATATAATACACAATCACCAATAATCACCTTTGATTCTTGATTGAACTGAAAGTGAAGGTCCAAATACTATCTTTGACAAAACTAGGTTTTTGACGTTGGATTTGTAAGGTAGGTTACGACGAGTTATTAGCTGAAACAAAACTTGTGACTCAACTATTATAATATACAGATGATGGTCGCTTCTTACCTTGGCCTAATTTAAAGTTTTGCCAGACGAAATCACCTTCTTTCTAAACTGTCCGAAATTGAAATAAGAGATTTCACCCACTTCTACTTCTTCAAACAATAAACGGACAGCACGGTTAGATTCAATTGGTATAAAACAGTTGGGTATTAGAGTTTCAGGTCATGAAACTTACTCTAGATCGCTACCCACTGATTTTGGCTCGAGAGCATTTTCGTGGCACCTAGGGTTTCAAAGTGGAAAACGATTTTAGGTTAGGGTTCTTGAGCTTCTTTATCTTTAAATTCTTTTAGTTTTTCGTTCTACAAACAGAAATAACCCTAGTTTCGTTTTTATATAGAGAAGGAAGCAAGCAAGCAAGGAGCTTACTCGATGACACTAATCCATCTCCGGAAGACGACAAGTGTTATGGGATGGTTCAGCTGCTTCCCACGAAATATCTTTAACATTTCCCTCTAGGAAAGGTTATTAGGTTACTCAGAAAGGAAAAAAATAATCCGAGCCCCCGGATCCCGAGTAGCTAGATCCCGAGCAGCTTAATCCCGAGCAACTGAAAAACGTCGAGCTACCAGAATTCTTTATATTCTTGCAAAAATACCAATACTGAAAATCACCATGCCACCTCGTGCTTTCAAACCGTTGAGCTTGACCATTTACTCCCGCGGTAAGGTTTGGATCGATAATTCCTTACAACCGGTTTAGTCTCTCTCTAGGGTTGTTACACGCGGGTCGACCCGTTTACCCACAAAATATAGTGGACGGGTATGGGCCTTACTTACCTGGACTGCAGCCCGCCGCGGTCTGGACCGCTGAGACCACAAAAGAATATGGGCCCGCGCGGGCTTGCCCTTTTGGGCGCGGGCCGGCCCGTTTGACACCCCTATGTATGCCCGTGGATTTTACTCCAACAAAAATTCAAAAACATGTGTGGATTTTACTCTAAGAAGAATTAGATTTATGTTATATATTAGATCTCAACTATAGTTGAAAAAATAATAATGAATAAAGATAATACGGAAAAAGTTTTTATACGATTGAGTGTTGTAGCATGATTTTACACAAATTAATAAACAAATATTTATTTTATTTCATTGTTAGAAAATTGTTGCACAGTGATAAATGTATTAAATATACCAACATATATTGAAATCAAGATTACTCAAACTTTACTAAAAAACATTAAAAACGTATTATGTTTGTCCGTGCACTTTTTAAACCAAGAAATATATTTAATGATTTTTTATAAAATTGTTGTTATAATATTAGTTTTGCCGAGTTTGGTTACCTAAGTAATTAAAAAGAGTCCAACATATATTGAATCATGATTATTCAAAATTTTACTAAAAAATAATAATAACATATTATGTATTCCCATACACTTTTTAAACAAAAAATATATTTAAAGATTTTTTAAAAAATTATTCTTATAATATTAGTTTTAATGAGTTTTGTTACCCAAATTATTAAAAAGAGTCCGACATATATTGAAATCACGATTACTAAAAATTTTACTAAAAAATAATAAAAACATATTATGTATTCCCGTACATTTTTAAAACCAAGAAACGTATTTAAAAGTTTTTTAAAAAATATTGTTATAATATTAGTTTTGCTGAGCTTGGTTACCTAAGTTATAAAAAAGAGTCCGACACATATTGAACTCAAGATTACTCAAAATTTTACTAAAAACAATAAAAACGTATTATGTATGCTCGTACACTTTTTAAACCAAGAAAATATATTTAAAGATGTTTTACAAAATTATTGTTATAATATTTGTTTTACTGAGTTTGATTACCTAAGTTATTAAAAAAGGTCCGACATATATTGAGATCACCATTACTCAAAATTTTACAAAAAAATAATAAGAATATATTATGTATGTCCGTACATATTTTAAACCAAGAAATATATTTTACTAATGATTTGACTGAATATAGTAGTATTACACAATTACTATTACCTTTACTCAAAATCTAGAAGAAAGATTTATCGGAGGTTTTGCGGATATCATTTTACTCTTTATTTTCAACTTATGACAAAATTGCTCCTCTTTCTGGCTTCATAAGATTATTCTTTGTTTTATACTGAAGAAGTTTTTCCTCCAACTTTTCATGCATATAAACAATGTTATTTTAACCTTCCACTTGCAGGTGATCTAGCACAAAAAAAGCTATGCGATTTTCTTCACTAACCTCTTTCTGTTTGTGAGTTTCATTCTCAGTTCTCAAATGCAAGAGCGTTTCTTCTAAAAGTGCCTATGAAACGCCATGTTATTCTGATTTTCAACTTCTAGATAATGCAGAAAAATAGTAAAGGTATGGATATGGATTTAAGTTAATTCTTCACAAACCTCATTTTGTATGCATGTGAGATTCATTACCTGTTCTCAAATGCAAGATCTTTTCTTCTAACAGTGCATGTATAACACCATGTTATTTGACCTTCAACTTGCAGATAATGCAGCAAAATAGCAAAGATACGTATACAGTTATATGTTATTTTTACACAAACCTCATTTTGTATGTGAGTTTCATTCTATGTTTGCATATTCATTAGCTTTTCCTCTAACAGTGCCTGTATAACACCATGTTATTTGACATTCAACTTGCAGATAATGCAGCAAAATATCAAAGATATGGATACAACTATATGTTATTTTTACACAAACCTCATTTTGTATGTGAGCTTCACTCTCTGTTCGCATATCCATCAACTTTTCTTCTAACAGTGCATGTAAAACGTCATGTTATTTGACTTCAGCTTGCAGATAATGCAGAAAAATAGCAAACTATGGATACATCTTTTTGTTATTCTTTCACTAACCTCACTTTGTATGTGAGCTTCAGTTTCTGTTCTTAACTGCACAAGCCTTTCTTCTAACTGCACATGAAACACCAAATATTATTTTGACCTTTCAGCTTGCAGCCGAAGCAGTAAAACGGCAAAACTATGAGTATGGTTTTATACAATTTCTTCACTAACCTCTTTCTGTATGTGAGCTTCATTATAAGTTTCCAAGCGTCAAACAATTTCTTCAAAAAACCTATTAAGACATGGCAATTCATAATTCACAATTCCAATGAGGAAATAGTGAATGATTTCCTTTACAAACCAACAAGCAAATGAGTAATAAGAGATTATCACCTCTTTCTGAAAGTTGGATCCATTTTCATCACGTAACCGTTTGATTGTTTCTTCAAGTAGTCTGAGATNCGTTTGATTGTTTCTTCCAGCAACTCCTACAACATCATTAATAGGTAGTCTGGGATCCAAGTAAAAAAGATAGAAAACAGGAGAATCCTCTTGGTCACATTGGATGAAAACTGTCGATATGTTACTCTTTTAAGAAACGAAAAAATAGTACGCTCGACAAAAACTTTATCAGCAGATGGGGACAAATCACAATGCAAAGTTTGACTTGCATTGCCTCTTTCTGTATACAAGAAATTGTTTGATATTTCTCTTCTACATTAACCAACAGTCAAAATGGTAATTTCCTACTCCGCAAGAAGAGACCCACCAAAAAAGGCGAAGACTTACATATACCAAATAACGAATTTACATGCAAGACAGTTGAAACGCTCACCTTGCTAGTTCCAGTCTTGTTCTCAACACCGGATTCATCTAGCTGCTATATGATTTCTACGCTAAAAGGAAAATTATATCATTTCTCCAAAGCGATAGGTATATGATGTCTACGCCAAAACGAAAAATTTTGAAAGAGCACTCAAGTTAGTGATGATAGTAGAAGTCGTGTTTGTGATTTAATTGAACAATTTTGGTGATGGTGAAGTTTCAAAGAAATTTGGGAAATTTCTCAGCGAAATTCCTATGAACCCTAATTTCCCAGAGACTTTTCTTTCTCTAATGCCTTGTCATAGCCTAGGTCAACATTAGAAAATTGACATGAGCGTTTTTTATAACTAAATTTCGTTCTCAGCGTGACACATAAGATTTTTTCACTTAAGTGTAGCCTTAATTAATGAATAAGAGATATCTATCAAAATTTAATATTTCTATTTATTCTGTGTTGCACACAATTTAAAATATTGCAAGAAATCAATACACAATTTATATCTTATTAAAACTGAATAGTATGAATTATAAATCACTCATATATATATATATATATATATGACCATTTTAGTAAATAATATATGAAAACTAACACAAAGAGCAAAAAACTATATAAGACTATTTTATCTACAAAAAAATTAAAACAAAACTATTTTCAATAAAAATTATTAAATACATTCAAATTTAAAATGATTTCCCGCGTGATTTAAGTATTATTTAAAAAATAACAAGATTAATTACTCAACAAAAACCTCTTGATATTATCACACCAATAATATAATTCTACGAGCAACCCATATAGATTTGGGAGACAAAAACCTCTTGATAGAGTGCTGGTAAGTTAATCATGTTTCATGCGAGAGTGGAACATTGAATTTGTATTATTTGCTGTTTTGGTGTTGTCCTAATAGATGACTGGTCGAATCGAACATGAGATGCGAAATTTTGTGTCATTGATTGTGAAAGGACAAACACAATTTTGTAGTAGTGTCCCCTCAGTAGCAGTACTATGTTTTTGCCTCCTGCTAGTGAATATCAACTGCACTTAGGCAACATCCCGCCTTGCAAAGTGAATATTCCACCATTATCTGTTATCTTATTCCATTGGCGTGGTGTCTGGAGACTGGCTTAGGCGATAACATATTCTTGCTTTGTACTTCCCAATTCTGGAAGCATAGTATAGCTAGAGAGAATGATCTGTGACTAACTTTGACTTTGAAATCGTTATTTCAAAGCCTATCTTTTTCTCAAAGGCCCATTTTGGAAAACTGAATGACCGGTTTAGTTCGGTTCGGTTTGGTTCTGTGGCGGAAACAATGAAGAGAAGAGTAAGGCAAATATTGAACCGAAACAGTGGTCCATGGAAAAAACGAAGCAAGCAGGGTGTTTGACGGCTACTCAACAATAACACAAATCCTCTTTTGCCTTATCTTCCCAACCAAATCTCTCTTCTTCTTCTCTGCCCTCGTTGCGTCTCTCTGTTCAGGTATACACTTCTCTCCCTCTTTTGCTTTCCCTGCTTTAGGGTTTTCTTCAATTTCATCACTTTCTTCTCCAATTGATTCGACTTGGTCCCTTGCTTCATCGCATTGTTAAACCCCAATCATTGTACATCTTCTTCTTCCTCCTCGATCTTTGCTCTGCCCCGTTAAAGGGTTTGTCTCAGATACACCAACAAATTGAATAATAGACCCGTCGAATCGATTATTACTATTGGATTTTCTTTGATTCGATTCTCGAATCAGATGTTACTTCATTGTTTTCAATTTGGAATCTTTTGAGTAAAGTTTCAGTTTTTACAATTGCTTGTCACAATATATCAATCCGGGGGTTTTCAGAATGGCAGCTGATCAGAGGAGAAAACGGATGAATAGTGCCAATGTTATTGGTTTTAGTTCTCGGGAGCATTATAGAGCCAAAAGGAAGAAGATTGATTCACCTGATGCTGCTGCTACTTTGCGTTCGGGTGATCATCATATTAGTCTTGAATGGGATCGTGACCGAAGTAAAGTAGTCTCTAAGAGGGAACAAGTTGGTTTAAGTTGGAGGCATCTTCGCGATTTTGTCGATTTTGTTCCTCATAGACGGACTGTGTTGGCAGAAGTATGTCCTGTCCCGAGTGAAACTTTCGAGTTGGAAAATTTGTCAGAGGTGCTTTCGAATGAGGTAATATAATGATATCTTCGCATAGCATTTGCTTACACCTTTTGAGGTATGAAGGTTTCATCCTTGTCCTGCACTTATTTTGACTTAGGTTTGGGAGAGTTGTCTATCCGAAAGCGAAAGAAATCATCTGCGACAATTTCTCCCTGAGGAAGTTGATGTGGGGCAAGCCGTACAAGCATTGCTTGATGGCGAGAATTTTCACTTTGGAAATCCTTTTGTTAATTGGTTAGTGAAACTGAACTTTTTGGTTTGGATTCCTAGGATGAACTCTCTGATTGCTTGCTAAACCAAACTCCATGTTCTGCCTTCATATCCTCATTATAACCTGTGTAATTGGAGATGATCTAATCCATGCTCAGGAAATTCAACTCCATTTGAATGTAAGTTGTGGTTTCAGGGGAACAGCTGTCTGCTCCAGCAAATCACATCCAGATGAAATTGTTTCTCGGGAGGAATGCCTGAGGGCTGGTAGAAGGAGATATTACTCGGATTTAGAGAAATACCATAATGAGTATGTCCAGTTTTCTCTATTTAAATAATTGGAGCATTTGGGATGTCTGTCCACATGATGCTAACTCCTCTTTCCATTGTTTCTGGTAGTATTATAGATTATTTGCAGATGTTGAAGGAGAAATGGGAAAGCTGCAAAGATCCAGAGAAGGATGCTGCTAAGATTATGTGGGGGTCAGTGCTTTAAAATTGTCTTTCTTAAAAGGAGAACTGTTAAAGTATAATGTATTTAAGCGGTTACATTAAAAAATCATGTAGATTAGAGATAAACATACAGTCAAGCCATAGATGTTGATTATAGCACTGAGTCTTACGGAAGATAAACTTATGTTGAGCTTAGTTTAGTAATTATGGTTCACGGATGGATCTGTTGCGTACATTGATTTCTTCAGGAGATCAAGAAGAGGCAATACACATGTAAATGGTAGCTTCCAGGATCCAACTGCTGCCTCGGAGTCTACTTCCTGGAATTCAGATGATAAACCATGCAGTAGTGATAATAAGATTTCTTCTGTGATACCGACTGGAGAGGTTCAAAGAAGGTGCTGAACATATAATCTTTCACATGTATCAGTTACTGTTAGTATCTTTTCTTTACTCCAAACCTGCATACTAATTCTTTCATTCCATTTTAGGCCCAAGAGTTCTGCTGTAGAGAAAGAAAAATATGGTTCTCAAGATAATGTTGCAAACGCGGGTGCAAAAGCTAGAAAAAAGGAGAAGCTACCGGAACATAGTATTCAGCAAACTGATGGTGCTAAATACATGTCCTACCTTAAGGTTAGTTATTCTTCTGCATTTCTTTTTTTATTTAGCTCATCCGCATCTGTCGTGGATCCATATCATTAATCTTCAAGCTACAGTAAACTGGCTGTCCAAGATATATTAGCTCGAACATTTTTAGAATGAGTTTTCATAATACAGCTGTATGAATGGTATTCAAAATTAGGACCTTAACACTTTTGTTGGCCTAAATATACAGTTGCCGATCATGTAGCAGATATGCTGTGTATTGATCAAGCAGTTAATTTGTTTTATATATTTAGATAAGCAAGAAGCAGCATCAGATCGTCACAAGTATGAAGCAGTCTGGTAAAAGCATTCAGTCGAGAGCACTTAATCGAATCTTGGGTAACATCAACAGTTTGGATGTTCAACCGTACGGATTGTTTGTGGAAGAAGAACAGAAAAAACTGAATTCTCACTGGTCAGTGTTCTGATGAAACTAGTGGCCTTCATCAGTCTTTTAATTGTGTTATATATATCTGAATCTTTTGTTGTTTCACGCAGGCTGCAACTGGTTAAAGATCTTCCTGCAGCATATGCAATCTGGAAAAAGCTACAGTTACAGAAACAAGATATAGTCATCTCTTTGGGAGAAGAACTGAAGGTTTGTTTTCTCCATAAACATGCATTGTATATTGTTTCCGCATTCTCATATTATTATTAACGACTTTCTTGGGTACAGGATAAACAACAAGTGTACCTTGAAGAAGTTCCTCTGCAAAAGCATGATGTTCAATTAGACTTGAGGAATAACGATCAAGAAATTTTTATTCCAAATCAGAACGGTGATTTAGCACCGGACGTTGAAGATTCTGGAAGTTTTCGTCAAGTTTCTGCCAGTAACCACTCCCTTTCAAAGGATTCTTCGTCTTACGGTGACCAAATCACAGATTCAGGTCGCTGCTTGCAAGTTGGTACATACCCCTCACAGGTTTCGTCACCAGATTGTGCCAATAGCATCAATCTGGAGAATACTGAAGAAAAACGATATTCTTCTCCCGACAGGTGTCATAGCCTTAATCAAAAGGATGTTGAGGCAAATGTTTATTCCAGTTCTATACAAGGCCAGTCTCTCCCACAGACTTCTTTTCCTATTGAACCCCATGCTTTAGATCTCGAAGATAGAAATCCTGTGGGTAAGCACTGTGTACCAGAAGTAGAGAATGCTTCATCAGACGAGAGGATTCCTTGTATAACTTCAAGTCACGGAGAAGAGTCGCAGTTTTGTTCTGGTGGAGATGGGTGGCAGCCAGTGGGAGGAATCAGGCAGTCCTACATTGGCCGCCAAGCTTACACCCCCAGTGGTGGGTTGTCAATCATACACCATCCTGAAGGTAATGAAGAAAACAAAAGCTGTTTCATAGACCTAGGGTCGGACAGGCCTGAAGAAATAGAGAGGAGGAAGATGTTGCAGCAGAAAGCGAACAATAGTTTTGGTTCTTTCCCTAACAATGATCAAAATGAACTACTCCAGTCTCTGTTTAAAGGCCAAGGCGTGGCATCTCGCACCACTGAGCAACTTCACCCTCTTCTCAAAGTCCCGCTTAACGAGGAGCAGAAACAAATTATGCCCATTGGTTTTCAGCAGGAAGGAAGAAACAATCTGATGGAGAGCAGTCAATATTCTGGTCAGTTCCAGGATCAGATGATGACGACACCACAAGCATTGTCCCAGGTTCAGCAAAGGCAGGTTGACATCTATGGACAAGGAAGCATGCCGAACAACATGTACTGTGATGGACGTGGATTCTTGATGCAGCGGCCAGACTGGAACCCCAGTTGTGCTCAAATAGGAGTAACCACGCAGCCCCAGCTGAACACTGTCCCTTTATTAACCCAGAACTGGCAATTTAGGAGCATGTGGACAAACTCAAACGGTGCTGGCTGTGCAAGCCAAGGCAGTCAAATCGGGACTGAGAGGGATCATCCAAACCTTCTCAGAGTTGCTAGTAACACGGAGCAGATCATTCATAGGGGAAGTAGCTCAGATCAAAGCTTATTCTCTGTTCTCTCCCAATGCAATCAGTTGCGCCATTCCAGATCTGCTTTCGAGCCAGAAAGTTCGAGTAATCAAGTGGTTGCATCCGGTAACTACGGAATTCTGATGGGGGGAACCACAACTCAGGTAGGCAGCAATTTGGCTCAGCCTCCAAACCCGCTTGATTACTTGTCCGGTAGCAACCCGGTAACATCTTTGATGCCAGACGATGTAGCGTGGATGAACCAGAGCCGCCCAAACTCTGGTCTCCAAGACCCACTAGGCAAGCTGTATCCGAGGTCATGGAATCAGTAACCATGTTAGTGAAAGTTTTGTATTTCAGAAGAACCTGGTCATCTTTCAGATATACAACCAAACATGGTCATCATAGTTTTCATTTTGTTTTTATATGTGCCTGTACATAGAAAGATACAGAGGAACTTTTGTTTTGTACATATTTAGGCTTTGAGATATGGACTAGGGAGGAAGTTAGGATACTCCAGCTACCTTATAATTTTCTTTTTGCCTAAACTTCCTTCCCTCTCAAGCTAGTGATCAGTTTATTCCTTTTTGGTATAAAAATGTTGGACAATACCAATCTTCTTTTTTGTTTTCTTCCCCGCATCCTCTGTTACAGATGATGAGCTTCTCCTTCTTGTGTCTCACGTTATAAAAATCGAATAAGTTAATAGGTTTTGGTTTAGTGTATAAAAATTATACAAAAACTTAATAAGAAAATGACTGTCTAATAAAAACGGAAATAACTGACTAACTAGGAAATGGAGAGATAATATAAAGTAGAAATGTGAAAGGAGGAGAAGCAACAAAAGAAGTTCCCTCCGAGAAGAATGGTAAAGCCACAAATGAACATCTTTGTACAGAAAACTACGAACCTTCTTGTTTTGTTTCTGACAAAAAAAAAAAGTTCATGTAATAATTACAATTAACAAGGCATCTACAAGTTCTTAAAACAAGATTGGGATGGGAGAGAAGAAAAAAGAAGTGATCAGATTAGAGAGAGAAGCTGTGATCCCAATTCTGAAACACAAGCTCGTTTCTGCCTTGTCCCTTCACTTTGGTCTCTTTCTCTACATCTTCATTGTTTCTCTATTTCTAAATTTCTATGTGTCTTTCTTTTCTAAAAATTCTACATTTTGACAAATCATTCTCCAGCTGAGAAATGGGAAAGAGAAGAGTTCCTAAGATTCTGCCAGAGAGTTGAATGTACCATTAGAGCTTGGTACCACCTTCACTTTGAGGATCTTATGGTATAAATGCATCCCAATCCATTCTCTCCCATTCTTTCAAGAAACTCATTTAAGTAAAGAGAGATTGTGTTGATTTGTAGCAACTCTACTCACTCTTTGAGCCCGTCCGTGGCGCTCACAGGCTTCAACAACAAAATTTATCTCCTCGTGAAATCGATGCTCTTGAAGACCAATTTCTTGTTCATTTATTCGAGGTACTATCTTTATTTCCACTCACATTTTCAACTTTACTACAAATTAAACGATGAAATTGAAACGAAAATTCTCCTAAAGGTTATGGAGAAGAGCAACTTCAAAGTGATAACTAATGAAGAAATTCAAGTAGCTCTCTCTGCTCAGTATCGTCTCAATCTTCCTATTGTTGTTAATGAAGCTAAGGTACCTTATCATATACCAATCTTCAACAAGTTATCGTAAATGACATATTTTAGTATAGCTATATATATGAATCCTTAAAATGTAGCTTGATACAAAGTTGTTGACAAGATTCTTCTCCAAGTTTCCACGCAATGATCTTCCTCATTTCGCTGACAAGGTAACTGCTTTCTAACAATTTAGTATCATGAATCCAACAGATTTCTCAAGTGATCTGATAATATGTTTTGTCCCTTAAGTATATAATATTCAGACGTGGGTTTGGGATTGATCATATGAAAGCTTACTTCTTGCTAGCCAAGATAGATACAATCCTTGTCCGCATTTGGAAATTTCTACTCACGATCACATGGTGAGATACATTGCGCACTTTTTTGTTGGTTTATCATGAAGATTGCTACCAAAACTCCAAAACTTATAATGCTCAGAAACTCCTTGTTCAGTTTAAAAAGACTTGTATATGGGAAGAAGGCAGAAGCTTTGTCAGACCAGATTGATATTAGTATTGAATCAGAGAAAGATAGTTTATACATCGAAAGAATCCGCATAGAGAAGCTAAAGCTCAGGTTTCTCAACAAATCTTTTTGTTTTTCGAAGGCTAGTTTTGCTTTTATTGACTTGTCTCTGTGTGTTTTTGATCACTGATTTAGTCTCTCCAACTTGATGAAAAAGATAACCATCCAAGAGCCTACCTTTGAGAGAATCATTGTAGTGTACAGGTACAAATTTAGGTAGTAGGATACTGGAGGCATGTGAGTTTTTTATTTCTAATATTGGTATTCTATTCACATACACAGGAGAGTTTCAGGGAAGAAGGAATCAGAAAGGAATGTATATGTGAAACACTTCAAAACCATTCCAATGGCCGATATGGAAATAGTACTTGTGAGTTTTTATCAACCAACACTTTGTGCTCAAGTAATCTTACTAGTTTATTAATTAACCGATTGCTCAATAATGACATAGCCAGAGAAGAAGAATCCAGGTCTTACACCACTGGACTGGGTCAAGTTTCTTGTTTCAGCTGCCATTGGACTGGTCATTATATCCTTCTCCCAATAAGTTACATTACATTACTCTACAATCTACATAGTTATATTTTTTTATATTATTAATGCAGGTCACAGTGGTAAGTTCAGTGAGCCTAAAAAAAACTGACATCAGAGTCATTGCTGCCATACTTAGCACGGTGGTGGCCTACTGCGTTAAAACATATTTCACGTGAGCTACACTCATATTAATGAGAAACCACCCTCCACTTTTTGTTACCTAATCCTTAATATCTCTAAATTCAATGTAATATAGGTTTCAGAGAAACTTGGTAGACTATCAGAGCCTTATCACAAGATCTGTTTATGATAAGCAGCTAGATAGTGGAAGAGGCACTCTGCTTCACTTGTGTGATGAAGTCATACAACAAGAGGTGCTAATTAATTAACAATCCCTTTATTTTTCTTATGTTGTATTCTTATGTTTTGCTTACAAACTGATCAAATACAGGTTAAAGAGGTCATCATTTCCTTCTTCATGCTGATAAAGCAAGGGTGTCCAACGAGTAAGGAAGAGCTTGACAAGCAAAGTGAAGCATACATCAAAGAGGAGTTCAACGAAAGTTGCAATTTCGATGTGGATGATGCTGTCAAGAAGCTTGAGAAACTTGGACTTGTCTCTCGTGTGAGTACCTCCATTATCTCTTCTAATCAGAACTTTTCTCCATTTTTATATTCAGTTAAGTAAACTAATATTATGAAGTGGATGGTCAGGATTCAGAAGACAAGTATAGATGCGTGAATATGAAGGAAGCAAACGAGATAATGGGGACAACAACGGAAGAGATGGTACTCAAAGCAAGAAATGGTGGGGATGAGGGAAATGATGAGGAGGCAGAAGAAACTGAGCCCCAAATGAATGCTCAAGATGAGCTCACCGCAAAGGAAGAGCGTTACCAATCTCGATTAGACGAGTTTGAGACCTTGTGGTTGTAAAAACATTTGATGTCACTTAGACCCATGAATTTGAATTTGGTATTGTAAAAAGACAATCAGAAAAAGGCACACATTGAATTGAAAGGACCCCATCAAAAGATACATATCACATATCACAATCTAATGAATTTTGCTTAATTATTGCGTACATATAGATATTTATATAAAAGGTAGAAATACATGAGACACGATGAAAAGTTTGTGTAGGTAGGTAGAGATAATAGGAGAAAGTGGATCTGTTCTGTTCTGGTCTGTTTAGATAGGAACGCTGCGCAAGACGACTGTCTCTACGGTAAGACCTGGTCCAAAACCAAACAAGACTCCCCACTCCAACCCTTCTCCAGTCGTGGCCACACCATCTTTTGCCGACTTCTTCCTCATCTCGTCCAAGATAAAGAGGACACACGCGCTTGACATGTTTCCATACTCGCTCAACACGTGACGAGTCGCTCTCATCTTTTCTTCTTTAAGTCCTAGCTTCAACTCAACCTGGTCTAGAATAGCTGGACCACCAGGGTGAGCAACCCAAAAGAGGGAGTTCCAGTCACTTATTCCCAACGGTTTAAACGCCTCATCAAGACTCTTCTCGATGTTCTTCGAGATAAGCCCGGGGACATCTTTCAGGAGGTGAAAGGTGAGTCCCACCTCCCTCAAGTGTCCATCAATGGCTCCATCAGAGTCAGGGAGGATGGTCTGCGCGGCAGAAACCATCTCGAAGATGGGCTTCTCTCCCACAGAGGTGTCAGGGTCCGACCCCACGATGAGGGCGGCCGCACCGTCACTGAAGAGAGCCTGGCCAACAAGAGAGTCGAGATGAGTGTCGGAGGGGCCACGGAAGGTAACAGCAGTGATCTCGGAGCAGACCACGAGAACACGAGCGCCACGGTTGTTCTCAGCAAGATCCTTGGCGAGACGGAGGACAGTGCCACCAGCGAAGCAACCTTGCTGGTACATCATGAGACGCTTGACAGAAGGACGAAGACCAAGGAGCTTGGTGAGCTGGTAGTCAGCACCAGGCATGTCGACACCAGATGTGGTGCAGAAGACGACATGAGTGATCTTGGACTTGGGCTGACCCCACTCCTTGATAGCCTTCACTGCCGCCTCTTTCCCCAGCTTAGGAACCTCGACCACCACGATGTCCTGACGAGCGTCAAGAGAAGGAGCCATGTACGCACACATCTGTGGATTCTCTTTAAGAAACTCCTCGGTCAGATGCATGTGACGTTTCCTAATCATCGACTTGTCACCTGTAACGGTCGTTATAATTATGCTATTTCGTCACTATATGAATATTCAAAACTTCCAAGTAGAAATGAAATAAAGACGTACACATTCTCTTGAATTTCTCTTTGAGGTCGGTCATATGTTCACTGTTGGTGATTTTGAAGTAGTAGTCCGGATACTCAGCCTGGATCACATGGTTGGCGGGATTAGCAGTGCCTATGGCGAGTATACCTGCTGGTCCATCAGCTCGTTGCGCCCTTCTGATCTCATCCAACGATGTTGCAGTAGTACCCATCACCATATTCTAACACTTTTGAGCTTTTTTTTTTTTTTATGTGTAACTTAAAACTTGTGTAGTAGTAGTATGCAAGTTATGTTTTTACTTAGAACATGCGGAGTGTTTAGAGATTATATATAACAAAATTTTGAGAAACAAGAAAGGGAGAAGAGAGAGTGTGGTAGGTTAAATGGACGGGCAGATGAAGCACCACGTGGCTTTCTGTTAGCTTCCTTTTCTGTGGTTCTCCTTCTTGCTTTCCTTTTGTTTCGTTACTTACCAAGATTGAATTGAATGGTTGGTTTTATTAATTTTATTTATACAAACAATTTAATCAAATATTTATTTTCCCTGTGTCATAGTATTTATTACGTAGAGAATACAAGGTTGGTTTAGAGTTTCTCTCCACCATACGGATATTTTCACTTCCCACTGTCCTACACGTGCATACTTAACTTAACTCCATCTTCAATTACGTATAATCCTATTATAACTACTAACTAATATCACATTTCTGAGTCTGCTCTTTTTTCCCGTTCCAAGTTCCAACAACGCAAGATGCATTTGTGGTTTTTCTTCTTGTTCTTGATTAAATATCACAAATACATGTTAATCACATTTTTTTTAGTAATTCACTCGCTTCTCAGTTTTGAATTTTTGACAAATGGTTATAGAGTTGAATTAATAGGGAGAAAGATAGAAAATCGACGGAAAACATGTCGACAGTTAGTTTTCTTAGAATTAGAAGAGAACAATCATGTTGACACTTTGCTTTTCACTTCCAATTTTTCGACATCTGATTTTATTGGTTTTTATTACAAAAATCCAAATCATAAAAAAAAATGATGTGTTTTAGTTTGATTTAGTACCGATTTAGAACTATACATTGTAAGCAGATTCACTGTGATATTAAAAATTGTTTAACATTTTTGTCTCTGTTTAACTTTGGATAAATAAAATGTTTCTATTATATATATATAACTGTTTTTATTTAACCAAATTATATGTGGTTAATTCCCCAAATTTATATCACAATTTTAATTTTAAAGCTGATTCAATTTCTTAGAAACATATCCTATTTAATTTTATCACTTAGTTAGGTTAATTTTAAAAACCTTCAAACCACACACATTTTGGGTCCAGAAAATTTAAAAAACATATAAGAATCCAATAGCCTTAACATGTAACCGATGAGTTAACTTTTGAAAACTTTGGTCATCTCAAAGATACTAATTGTGTGAGTCAGTGACTTCATCATGTAGTATCTTGACTACATCTCCGCTTTTGGTGTTCAACATTATTATTATTAATCTCTTTTTTCTGTACCTCGAAATTTGAACCGAATTCTTAATTTCCGTGGACCTGAAATCAGCCTCAACGTGTAAAAATCAGTATCCTCAACCTATAATCGATGAGTTAACTTTCGAGAATTTAACACATTCCAAAGATAATAAGTGACTGCGTCAGCGAATTTGTCATCATGTAGTATCCAAACTATAACTCTGTTTTTGGTGTTTAACATTTTTTTTTTTTTAATATCTTGAAGTTTGTACTGAAATCTTAATGTTCGTGGACTCGCAGTCAGCATTAACCTGTAATCGATGAGTTAACTTTCGACAGTTTAGCACATCCCAAAGATAATAAGTGACTGAGTCAAGTGAATTTGTCATCATATAGTATATAACTCTACTTTTGTGTTCAACATTATTATCATTATTGTTATTATTTTTTTAATACCTCAAAGTTTGGACCAAAATCTTAATTTTTGTGGACCCGATGTCAACTTCAACATGTAATAGGTAAGATAACTTTCGACAACTTAACACATACCAAAGATAATAAGTGAGTGAGTAACTGAATTTGTCATCATGTAGTATCCATACTACAATTCTGCTTTTGATGTTCAACATTATTATTATTGTTAAACCTTTTTTCAATACCTCAAAATTTGGACCGAACTCTTAATCTGTGGACCCAAAATAAGCCTCAACCTGTAAGAATCTGATACAATTTGTTGATGAGTCATGAACCGTATTTTTGATACTGCATCAGAATCAATAGCCTCAATCCATAATCGATGAGTTAACTTTCGAGAACTTAACACATCCCAAAGATAATAAGTGAGTGAGTCAATGAATTTTTCATCATGTAGTCCACTACAACTCTACTTTTGATGTTCAACATTATTATTATTTCATCTCTTTTTTTTAATAGCTCGAAATATAGACCGAACTCTTAATTTTCATGGACCCGAAATCAGCCTCAACTTGTAAGAATTAATAGCCACAACCTATAATCGATGAATTAACTTTCGAGAATTAGGCATATCCCAAAGATAATAAGTGAGTGAGTCAGTGAATTTGTCATCATGTAGTATCCAAACTACAACTTTGTTTTTGGTGTTCAACATTATTATTATTATTACTATTATTATTATTATTATTATTATTATTATTATTATTATTATTATTATTTTTTTAATACCTCGACGTGTGGACCGAAATCTTAATGTCCGTGGACCCGCAGTTATCCTCAACATGTAATCGATGAGTTAACTTTCGACAGTTTAGCACATCCCAAAGATAATAAGTGAGTGAGTTAGTGAATTTATCATCATGTAGTATATAGCTCTCCTTTTGGTATTCAACATTATTATAATTATTGTTATTATTCTTTTACTACCTCAAAATTTGGACCAAAATCTAAATTTTTGTGGACCGGAAGTCAGCTTCAACCTGTAATAGATAAGATAACTTTCGACAACTTAGCACATACCAAAAATAATAAGTGAGTGAGTAAGTGAATTTATCATCATGCAGTATCGAAACTACAACTCTGCCTTTGATGTTCAACATTATTATTATTATTCTCTTTTTTCTAATTCCTCGAAATTTGGACCGAACTCTTAATTCGTGGATCCAAAATCAGCCTCAATATGGAAGAATCAGTAGCCTCAATCTATAATCGATGAGTTAACTTTCAAGAACTTAACAAATCCTAAAGATAATAAGTGAGTGAGTCAGTGAATTTGTCATCATGTAGTATCTAGACTACAACTCTATTTTTTATGTTCAACATTACTATTATTAATATTTTTTTTTTAATACCTCGAAATGTGGACCGAACTCTTGATTTCCATGGACCCAAAATCAGCCTCAACTTGTAAGAATCAATAGCCTCAACCTATAATCAATGAGTTAACTTTCGAGAACTTGGCATATCCCAAAGATAATAAGTGAGTGAGTCAGTGAATTTGTCATCATGTAGTATCTAGACTACAACTGTGTTTTTGGTGTTCAAAATTATTATTATTATTTTTAATACCTCAAAGTTTGGACCGAAATCTTAATATCTGTGGACCCGCAGTCAGCCTCAACCTGTAATCGATGAGTTAACTTTCGACAGTTTAGCACAGCTGAAAGATAATAAGTGAGTGAGTCAGTGAATTTGTCATCATGTAGTATATACCTCAAAGTTTGGACCGAAATCTTAATTTTTGTGGACCCGAGGTCAGTTTCAACCTGTAATAGATAAGATAAGTTTCAACAACTTATGACATACCAAAGATAATAAGTGAGTGAGTAAGTGAATTTGTCATCATGTAGTATATAGACTACAATTCTGCTTTTGATGTTCAACATTATTATTATTATTATTATTATTATTATTATTATTATTATTATTATTATTATTATTCTCTTTTTAATACCTCGAAATTTGGACCGAACTCTTAATCCGTGGATTCAAAATCAGCCTCAACCTGTAAGAATCAATAGCCTCAATCTATAATCGATGAGTTAACTCTCGAGAACTTAACACATCCCAAAGATAATAAGTGAGTGAGTCAGTGAATTTGTCAGCATGTAGTATCCAAACTACAACTCTACTTTTGATGTTCAACATTATTATTATTAATCTTTTTTAAATACCTCGAAATTTGGACCGAACTCTTGATCACCATGTGATAGTGATGATAATTTACCGCTTTTCGATATGATTTTAGGTGTTTTATCAAAGAAACTATTTGATTTGAAACATAAACTACTGGATTTCACATTTTCTGTTTGTAAGTGTTTTTATGAAAACAATGCATTTTAGGTTGCAAATGGGCATTTTCTACCAAATCCAACAAGTCAACATCAGAAGTCCAGGCCCGGATGAAGGAGATGTTCATTTTGGAATGAAGTGAGGAGTTGGGACAATCAAGCCATGTGAGTTAGCTTTCACATGGGCTTGGAATCGTGTCAGCCTAAATCATTAAAGGAGTATCCAGAAGCCCACATGAGATGAAGGCCCAATCGACCGGACCCGAGGCCCACCGATCGATCAAGACCCAATAATTCAAGGAAGCTTCAAGAACAAATTCAGATATACACCGTTGCATTTGGAGAGATATTTTTTTACGGTGAAGATAAACTCAGGAGATATTGAATCTTCATAAACGCGTTGAAAGATCTCAGTCAATCGGTCAGGATAGCTACGACCGATCGATCAACCGAAGATAAACACAAATATTTGGATTCTCATCCAAATATTCTTCCTGATTTATCTTGGCCAACATCTCGATCCTCTCCCCTATAAATACAGAAGACTGAAGTCCGAGAGAATCATCAGAAATCTCTCTAAAGCTTCCAGGCGTCCAAACTTATAGTTTACTAGTTTTTCTGAGTTTCTTTGTTTTCATTTCTTTTGATCATTGCTTCAAGAAATAAGTCTGTAATCTCTGCATTTTCAGAGAATCTATTCTGAACCCTTTTAATACAAGTAATTTTTATTATGTTTATGTCTACTTTTGCTATGTTTGAGTAGTCTTTTAGTTAGGAATATGGTTTTGCTAGGAGTAATCATGGTTTGGTAATAGGATTATGTAATGAGTAGTTTATAGGCTTACTTTCATATCAGGACTTAAAATAAATCTTTGGGTAAATCTGCTACTAATACACCACTTAGAGTTAGAGATCCAGAACTTGATAGTGAAAGCTTTACTATTTATAGTTTAATAGGATTTGATTTCTCAGACTTAATGCCTATATTGATTGGTTGATCAGCCCATAGGTTCTCTTTCTGAAATGATATATGTTAGAGTTAACTCGGATATCAATTGAACTAGACTAGCTAAGCCTGACCATAAGGATAGTTAGTTATTAGTGACTTCAACTATGGAACCTAAACTAGGAATTACATAGTTATTAACCTGAATAATTCAAGCCGTGATCCTCTGATGCATTACGTGACTTCCTAACGTTTTTTAATATTGAATTTTCTCACGTTTTATTTTGTTTTAGTCATTCCAGGCACTAATCGATCAACTGCATAATCTGCCATCGACGGAAAGGTGTTCCAAATGATCGATCAGTTCATATGACCGATCGATCGTAACCAAAACCATTTTATTTTACTGCTTAGCTCGAGTAAAGTTGGACGTGCTACTGTGTACACTCTGCTCTCAGTGGATACGATCCCTAAGTACTACTGCGAGACATGTGCGCTTGCTTGAAAGATAATAAGTTAGCGAGTCAGTGAATTTGTCATCATGTAGTATATAATTGTGCTTTTTATGTTCAACATTTTGAATACCTCAAAATTTAGACCAAAATTTTAATTTTTGTGGACCCGAAGTGAGCTTCAACTTGTAATAGATAATATAACTTTCGACAACTTAGCACATACCAAAGATAATAAGTGAGTGAGTAAGTGAATTTGTCATCATGTAGTATCCACACTACAACTCTGCTTTTGATGTTCAAAAATATTATTACTAGGTCTTGACCCGCGCGTTGCGCGGGGTGTATTTTCAAATAATTTAAAATTATTGTCCGCAATATATCCACAATATTTTTCCGAGTTAAGTAACGTTTGGAATTGGTAACATTGGAGAAGTATACTAATGTTTTTGGATCCCTTGACGGACCAACCCGTACAATTAGCAAACAATACATGAAAACAAAGAAAGAATATAATACTTCTAACCCTTGTCTCGTTTGGCGTTTGATACATAAAAGTTTACCCTTTTGTATTTAACCGCAAGAGCACAACAATTATCGGTTATAGTACTAAAGGTATCGAATCCACAAAGACCAATAAATTTGCAAACTAAATTAATAAACTCTAAATAAATTCTAGGACATGGGTTTTAAATCACTAATTATCAATGACTAACAGATTATGGGGGTTTAAAAAATTAATGGCAATGTTAGGCTTTTGGGACTTCAGATTTAAACTCAAAATAGCAACCAGACGCGTCGAGTGTCGATCGACAACCAACAACCTTGTCCGTAAAAGAGAACTAAAAAAGCTTGCAATGGTTGTAGTCATGTGTCAATCCATCAGCTTGTGAAGTCCCACAAATCTTCTTGAACCCCATCGATGTCATGCTCATGTTCATGGAATGGCCTTTGCTCCAACAGCTGAATGAGTTGAGGCTTGATCTCATAGTAAGAGGAGGGATAACTATTGGTGATCTTTCCTTGTAGAAAGTATGAGGCCTATCCGTTCCTCCAATTGTGACTAACTGCCGATTCCTCTCGGCATGTTTCACCTCATCTCCTCGTGCATTTTGTTATTGTCTTCTCTCATCGGAGCATTATCCTCAACAATTTTCTTCATCTCTTCTAGCATAGACACGAGATCGATTTCTCCTGGCATTGTGACTTTTTTTTACTTAGTTTTCCGGTTGTTTCTTTCGACTCTTTCTAACTCGGTGTGGTCTAAAAGCTCTTCAGAACTGTCACTCCTCAAGTGCATAAACCTGAAACACCAAAGAGAAAACCGAGAAGAAACTAGTTAGTAAATAATTAAGATAAAGTAAAACTAAAGAAAAACAAGCAAATAAAATCCTAAAACTAAAATAGAATTCGATAAACTAGTATGCAAGTTTAATTGGTCCCTGACAACGGCGCGAAAACTTGATGCACAAAAGTTTACCCTTTTGTATTTAACCGCAAGAGCACAACAATTATCGGTTCTAATACTAAAGGTATCGAATCCACAAAGATCAATAAATTTGCAAACTAAATCAAGAGCTAGCATTAAAGTTAATTTAGAGGAAGAATTAAAGGTTCAACCTAAATTTACCATATGGCTATCAATTCTTCATCTAAACCCTAGGAACCCTAAGCCTAACAAAAGATCTACTCAGACATAGCTAAGCAAAACATCAAACAATTAATTGAAAAGAGCATATATTAACCAAGAGAAAACATGAGAAAAAGGGCTCAAATATACTTCTCTCCCTTACAAATTCTCTCAAAAGAAAATAATGCATAAGCCTAAACAATGACTGTAGAAAAGTATTTATAGGGTCTAGGACAGATTTTAGAATTAGGGAATTTTCATTAAAGATTTGGTATAAATCTCTGTCTCGAGATTAAAGAAAATATGCAAAATATACGTCTGGTGTTGATCGACACCAACACCCTCCTCTGTTTTGCCATTTTTCTTCGTTTTTTTTTTTTTGTCTTCTCAAGCCTCCATTTTGTTCCATAATTCTTCTAGATCCTTCAAAGCTCCAAAACTCGTCAATGCACCTAAAATGACTCACTTGGACTCTAATAATAGTATATAGACTCTAAAATATAAATAATTATATGTTTATTATTATAAAAACCGGTAAAATACGAGATATATCAGCGTTGTGGTCATGTTGATTTTTTTTTTGTGTGTGGTTGTTTTGAAGTGACATTGTGCTCGAAATCTAATGTGCATCAATAGATTTTGGAATTGTGAAAAAGAGGGTGCATGTGTAATTTTGAAGACACCGCCAATAATTCAAATTTTAAACCCCTTATTTTGTCGTTCAGAAGAAGTTGTTATTTTTGTTGATTTTCTAGTTAATATTTTTTATGTATCGTATTCATTTGACAAAATAGGTTGGTTAATTACATCACATATATATATCATTTACAAATAGTTATTTTAACTTAACATATAGATTGTGTCGCTCCTAAATCCGTAAGAAGGTTAAAAAAGTACATTCCATATAATAAAATCTGTTTCGCAATTATCATAATTTCAAATTTCAAAAAGTGTTATTCTTTTTTGCAATTTTATGTTTGTCGATTGACCATGTTATCTTTCAGATAGTTTTTTTTCTTTTTCTTTTTTTGGTATCCTTGATAAAACGTTTGTTTTCTTAGATCAAATTAATAAATAGGTGGAATAGGACAAAAAAAAAACTAATGGAAGAGGTAAGATATATATTGAGCCGAAATAATAGCCAATTGAAAATTTCTGGGTTTAATATCCAATTTCTGGTTTGATATTTTGATGATGTTTGGTTTAATGTTTTGATGATGTGGACAGTCTTAGAAGAGACGAGACTGATGTGAACCCTCTAACTTGAGATTGAACAGTGCTATTATTAGATAGATTTATTCATTTTTTAAATACCTCGAAAATTAGATTGAAATCTTTTGTGGATCCTAAGGTGTTGATTGTTTGCAGTTTTTAAAATTGGTTTTTGCAGTAGATTTTAGTTTATGTAAAAAACTGATTGGCAAATTTGGTTTTTGGTTTATAGCTTTTATTTATATTTTATTTATATTTTGAGTTTTAATTCTTAGCTTCTGATTTTATTAAAAAAAACTTTTTTTAACCTTTTTAATTTTTTTGTTTTTATTTTCTTAGTTACCAAACCAAACACCTTACATTTATCAAAAAAAAATATATATATATATATTAATTAGAAGTGATAATTCATAAAAATCATAAAAAGTATGTTTTAACAAAACACATAAATAGGGCTTAGAAATTAAAATAACAATTAATAAAAGTAACAATTATAAAACTGAAAAAAAAACTTACGTAAGTTTAAAGCAAAAAACTCACAAAACTTGGATTTTTTTATTTTGTTTACAGATTGCAAAAACCCTTCAAAAACTAGTTCCCTACATTTTAGAAAAATAATTTCATCAAAATCTTGATTGGCTGAGAATTAGTTTTTGAAAAATCCAAAAACCAAAAACCAATACAAAATCTGCAAACAATCAACACCTAAGTCAGCTTTTAATCTATTTTGTTTAGAAATACCTCTCCTTCTAAATGGACTAGAAGTAGACACCTCTTCTTATTTGAAAAGGCGAGCCACTTAGGTAAAGTTTAACACTATTGTGCACATTAATTATCTGCCTGTGTACCACTATCATCATCTAAGTTTGGTTGAACATTCTTCTGCTCAAACAGAAAAAACTTATTTCGAGATTTCAAGATCATCCAAATGATAAAAAAATAATAAAAGTACACGAATATTATAAATGGGCAGCAGGATTAAGATATATTGTCTTGAAGACAAAACAGCTCTGCACAAGGAGGAATAATAGAGCATCTCCATACATGTTAATGCGTATTGGCATTTAAAGTGATTTATACAGTCGTCCTATTTCTGGCACGTGGGATTGATTTCAACACTTGTTATAAAGACCTTGTGTTTCTCATAGGGTAGCTTAATAATAAGAGAAATTTTACGCCGAATTTGTAACAGTCCCAACATTATGATATAGTTAAGTCGATAATCATGTTTAAGGTTGAAACGGGCCCTTAGACTCATTATACTAGGCCCACTATAACGAAATTTCGGGATTTCTGAAACCTCAAATCGGTGATGAGTGAGAGTGAGTGAAGAAGACGACGCAATGAACGGAAACTGCTTCCTCTGCCGTCAACCTGATCACTGGATCAAGGATTGTCCTCAAAAGTCCGGTAATCTTCCACCGTCGATCCACTGTCGTTGCGGCGGAGGTATCTGTTTAAGCAAAGTCTCGAACACTCCAAAAAATCCCGGAAGGAGATTCTATATATGTCCTGCGGTTCGTAAACACTCTCGCTTGATTATCTCGGGAAGTTTCTTCAAATTTTTGCTGATGATTAGTTTGTTTGGTGATATAATCGTAGGCTCAGAGTTGCAAATTCTTCAAGTGGTTTGATGAAGTAACCGAGGAAGATATCAGATTCCGTCCTGATTTCACCATCCCTGAGTGTCCTTGTGGTTCTGGACCTTGCCGTAGAGCTAAGGTTGATTCTGGACCTGATTCAGGTCGAGCGTATCTGATTTGCTCAGTCAAAAAGGTATGATTCGTCACACAACTTTGAGCTAATTCAAATGAATATACGGTTAGAATCGTTAGATGATGGTTTAGGAGATATCTGTAGGGATTTGGAGCTTGCGGATTCTTCCGGTGGGAGAATTCTGATGTTATGGATGATGTAGAATTCTGGAAGGAAGCTGAGCTTATTGTGAGTAATGCTGAAAATGGTAATATACAAGACCAAGTGGTATGTAAACAAGGGAGAGAGTGTAAAGCTAGTGTAGAGGGTGATATGTTTGTTTCTGATATACATTCTGCTGTGAATCAAGTTACTTCAGGTATGGAAAGTTCTGATTCTTGTAAATTGTTATGTTGGAACTTGGGAGTAGTGTTGTTCAGTCCAGTTTCTTACTCTTTCAAAGCTTGTGCTACTTGTTAGGCATTCCGATTGTGCCTGAAGAGCAAGTTCCCGTGGTGATCCAACCAGAGGAGCTATTGGTGAAGAATGTACCTTGTGATCAGCCAACAAATCGTGCTGTTTCCAACTCCGAATTTAAGGAGAGTTGTCAGTTGAATGTGGATGAAGTAATGCATGATTTGGTCAGAGATCCAGTCTCTACTGGTGACTCTGTTGTGACAAACCATGGTGGTGATCAAGCAACAAATTGTGATATTTCCAAGTGTAGCTTTAAGGATAGTTTGCAGTTGAATGTGGATGTAGCAATGAGTGATTTGGTCATAGATATGGTGTCTAGTGGTTCTGTTGTGACAAACCATGGTGATCAAGCAACAAATTCTGCTCTTTTCAAGGCCAGCTATATTGACAGTTGTCAGGTGAAAGTGGATGAACCGGTGAGAGATTTGGCGAGACACTCGGTCTCTAGTGATGGTCCTGTTGTGACAAACCATGATGATCAAGCAACGAATTGTGCTCTTTCATGTCATTTGAATGTGGATCAAGCAATGAGTGGTTTGATCAGGGACATGGTCCCTAGTGATGGTTTTGTTGTAATAAGCCATGATCAACCTGTTACTGGAACTAAAGAAGCTGAGTGGTCATTCCCCAATTTACAGGACCTCATGGAGCAATACAACTCAGAGAAGCTTCATTTGGAGAATGTTTCTGGGAAACATGTTCGAGTGTTGAGTGCATTTGTGGGTTCATACAGACGACTAAGGTCTCTTCATGAGAAAACTTTTCAGCTCAGGAAAGAATTACTTGAAGCAGAGAAGGAGTTGGCTTGTTGCGAAGCTGAGACATTAGAGTTCGGAACAAATTGCCGAGAAGTGGCTGGGGAAATGGCAGAGACTCAGAAAAGGATGCAGGAGACAGCAGAGAAACTAGGAAAAGAAGTAGAAGTGTTGAAGCAAAAAGAGTTTGTATCTATGAAGAGAAAGAGAAGCTGAACTTTGACTGTAAGTGCTGGAAGGTAATGATCACTAGTTACATTGAGTTAAGATCAACTTAATTAACTTCTTAATTCCAACACTTATTATCACTGCCTCTTCGGATATCATGTACAATATTTACATTCATTATGTGAAAAGTGTTATGTTAATGGATTAACAGGATAATAAAGCTTGTGGCCCTAAACTTCTCCCAATATCACTTTTCAGGTCTAGATAAGGCAAAAGCAGTTTTTTCTTTGCTTTTAAATTTTCAATGTGGTTGACAATTATGAATTTAGAACATAGTGGACGCGTCACATGGTCGCTTGATTAAAAGTGTAATTAGAATTGAATAAGACAAAAGATACTTGTTGTGTAGGTAATAATTAGGAATGGATTAATTATCTTAATTGTCAAAGAGAATGCCTTTCCACGTTGGGCGCACATGCCTTCTTCGTTCTTCCCTTTTTCCTACTAAAACGTCATTAGAGGCCCAAACCCACAGATAAATGATTCTCAAATTACTTACACAAAAATAAAGTTGTACTTTAAAAAATAAATAGTAAGAGTAACAGAAATGTCACTGAGTTCATCATCATAAAATAAGCTCTCTTTGGACATATCACGTAGTGGTTTTGTACTAGTTAGTACTTAGTACTTATCATGTTTAAGTTCGTCTCAGTTTATGTGTGAAAAGTGTTTAAATATATGGTTCAATTATTTCTTCTTTAATTTTTCGAGGGGTTTATTATTTTTTCAAACTTTTCTTTTGCAAGACTTCAAATCTGGTAGTATGTGTTTTAGTTGTCAATGGAAAAAGAACATGGAATTACATACAGTGGAAAAATGACAGTGATTGACTATGTCTATGTCTATGTACGTGCATGATTTACAAAGGGAACAAAGACTATAAAAAGGCATCGAATGATACAATATAACTCGTGACATTCACCTCATCGAGTCATCCACATATATATACCACTATTTGTCTTTATGATCATCTGATCGGATTGATCAAATCACTCTTATTTCAGTCATTTTTATTTAACGGTTTTGACGCTTCATATACAATTCTTCTTAGTCATAAATCTTTAACCATGAAAATCTAGCACCCACAAATATTCGTACAAGAATTCCCATTGATCGATTTACAATAGAGATATTCTTGCACATATATGTAATTGTTCTTCGTTTATGGCAAGATCATTCGTATTTTTAAAAATTATCCGATATCTTTGCTTCTATGTTTTCTAACCACATGTAATCATATCCCACCGTAGACAATGAGAACGCAGTATTAGCCTGGATATTGGACAGGAGTATAAAATCAAGAGGCGATGGAGAGTAAAAGAGGAACGTAAATTTGTATCAAAGATTCAATGCACCAAGTTTTGGAATAAGAATATAAAACTCAATGAGAAAAATGAGAGTTGGTCAAAAGGGGGGACATAAACAAATAGGACTTGTTTTATCCAATGATATTAAGGTTAAAGATCAATTTCAAAAAGCATAAAAAGATTGCTCACATGCAACCCAAATTCCTTTGTTCTCAATAATGCATATATATATGTTCCTAAACAATTTGTTTTTAAAAATAGTATATAGCAAACGTATTTAAATAGAGTATATTTTGTCAAATTAAATTTAGCAAGAGACTATATAAACATAATTATAATAAGTAAATGGGCAATTAAGGAGATAGATTGTGAGATGCCTTTGGGATTAGAAAATAAGTGTGGCATTATTCATTGAAGTTGTAGCCTGTAAAATTGGGAGCACATGCTTTACCTCTAATTTATTCTCTAATTAATTGTGATTGTACATGTAGACTAATGGGAGAGTATATATCAATAAAAGATTAAGAATATACGATCCATTACCACCGTCCTTAACGTTGGTCGTGTAGCCAGCCAAACATAAATGGTCTTTAGTCTTCCTCTGACACAAAATAAGATCGTATACTAGAAAGTCTACTGCTACTACTACTACTACTTGATACTCAAATCATAATCTCTTCAACTTGTGTCTTTTCAATTTGTGCAATTGTGCTGGTCAAAGTCAAAATTTGACATATGATTAATTAGTTTAAATTACAAGATTAATACTCATATAATAGCTTGTTAAGTAATGACTTTTTATCCTCATAATGAACTCGACTAACTATCCATCATGCGGCCATCATTGCACCCTTCTTTCATCATTATTAATTCTAATTGAAACACCAAACTCATTGTTTTTATGTGTTGTATGATTGATAATATGGAAATTGTTTACGTTTTCATACATGAAATAATCGAAGGGTTTTTGCCTTTTTTGCGTATATGATTGTTCATGCACATTCCATCCTTTAATTTGGACCATCACATGCAATGGTATTTGGACTTGTTATACAAAAATATATTCTTTGCTTTACCAAAAAAACTATATTCACTGAATTTTACACACGGGACATTTGGTATCTAAGGTAACATGCTAATCATGGCTCTTATCATTCCTCATCCTTAATCTTCAGCTAATTATTGTTGATAAATGATAAAGTATCTATCTATAATCTACATATAACTTAAAAATTTATATATATATTTTTCCGTCTGAAGATTTTGTAGTAGAAATTGATGGTGAGATATAAGGGTGAGATACAAACATAGAATACAAAACCGGCAGATGAATAATCCATCTCCGGAACAAAAAAACAACTAAAAAAAGGAGACACAAAGAGAGCAAAATAAGTAGGGTGTTTAAATAATTATTTTTAGTGATTCTTCCTTGTTATTTGTTTACTCTCATTTGTAAAACAGAAAAAAAAAAAAAAAAAAAATCAAAANNAAAAAAAAAAAAAAAAAAAAAAAAAATCTAAAGTCAATCAAATCTAAGCATTATATTTGAGCAGAACCGTGTATAGGAATTTACTAGTGTAGAACAACCCTTGAGATATGCTTATGCATGAAACATGCTACCAAGTGGCAAATCATTTGATATATAATTATGTATTTTTGATTGATTGATAATTGATATATCATGGGGCACAATTAACTCAACGCAGTGCTATTTAAAAAATGATGTTTTTATTGGAATTTTACAAAATGAAGAAAATGAAAAAAGGGAGTAAAAAGGAAAGGTGCGGCTCTTATATAAAAGGGACATGGAAGTGATACTTTTCCAAGACCAACACACATTCCCTTCTCAACTTTTATCAGAAGCGACATTGATTGAATTAAAATTGTGTTTTGCATAATAGAGAGAAATCACAAGGATGAGCACAACAACGTCAAAGAGCAAGAAAAAGCAAGAAGAGGCCGGTACGAGGTTTCTTGGGGTAAGAAGAAGGCCTTGGGGAAGATACGCAGCTGAGATCAGAGACCCTACTACCAAGGAGCGTCACTGGCTTGGCACTTTCGATACGGCTGAAGAAGCTGCCTTGGCTTACGATAGAGCTGCTCGGTCCATGCGTGGCACTCGTGCAAGAACCAACTTTGTTTACTCAGACATGCCTCCTTCCTCCTCGGTTACCTCCATTGTTTCTCCTGATGATCCTCCTCCTCCTCCTCCTCCTGCTCCTGCTCCTCCTGCTCCAGTAGATGATCCCGTCGATTACATGATGATGTTTAACCAATATTCATCAATAGACTCGCCAATGCTACATGAGCCTCCTTCTTCTCAAGTGGACAGTTACATGTTTGGGGGGTCTAGTTCTAGTTCATATAGTTATTCTAACAGCAGCAATGAGCTACCTCCTCTTCCGAGCGACTTGTCTAATTTATGTTACAGTCAACCACAGTGGAGCGGGGACGATTACTCGGCTGCTACCTATTTTGAAGGTGAGTATGTCCATAGTCCAATGTTCAGCAGAATGCCTCAGGTTTCCGACTCTTTCCCTCAAGGTTTCAACCACTTCGGCTCCTAATTAACCAACCTCTCTTCTCATCCATACTGAACATTCCTTTGGTCTCATTTGTACCATTTTCCAATATTTATGTTTCGCCGTCCTTGATCTGTGTCTATGGACTATGATCAAAGTGACTGTTTGTCTTAGTTTTTTTTTTCCAATAACAAGTTGTGCCTTTGTATCTTAAGAATCTTATCTTAACGAGTAATACAAAAAAATATCGGGCTGCCTGTAGCAATCCACCTGTACTATAGCCCCTTAACCCATATCTACGTGTACTTTCGACCTCTTCCTAATTCAACCTGTATTTGATATAATCTTCCTAATCCCACATGAACTTTTATATTCAATCCAATTTCACAAATCAAATTTTTTTCTTTAATTGCGTTTAATAATTTCCAAATCGCGTTTTGGAACTGCGATTACACACAAATGAAACCTTCTATATGATTCAGAGGCTTTGATTTTTTATTTATTTTTTTGTAAAGAGAAATAAATTTGGGGGATTTTTTAATAAAATTAGGCTTTTTATAATTAGAATATCGCCTCTTCTTCTCTCTTTCGTTGTCTGCGCATCTAGTCTCAGGAGATTTTTGAGTCACGAGCCACTTTTCTTCTGGTTCCTCTCAATTGACTTCGAGATCTACTCACAGTGGAGTTCCGAGTAGGTGCTGGTGTGGTGAAATTACAATGTAAAAAAAAAAAAAACCAAATCAAAATCATCATCATCATCATCTAAAATCAACATCATCCTTATCTCAAAATCAAAATCAAATAATTGTCATCTCAAAATCTAACTTCATAGCAACACTTACGACATCTTTTCTTTTAGAAATCCCGACGCAAAAGACGAACAAGGAGAGGAGGAGAACAAACCAAAACAGAATAAGAAGAACAAACCAAAACAGAAGAAAAACGAACAAGGAGAAGAGAAGAAGAAGTCGAATCAGAAGGAGAAGAACAAGGAGAAGATGACTCGAAAATTTCAAGAGAAAACAAAAGAGAAGAAGCGCAGACAATGAAGAAAAGAAGATGCGATATTCTAATTATAAAACCATAATTTTATTAAAAATCCCCAAATTTATTTCTCTTTACAAATAAAAAAATAAAAAAATCAAAGCCTCTGAATCATATAGAAGGTTTCATTTGTGTGTAATCGCAGTTCCAAAAATCTGAAAATTATTAAACGCAATTAAAGAAANATCTGAAAATTATTAAACGCAATTAAAGAAAAAAATTTGATTTGTGGAATTGGATTGAATATAAAAGTTCAGGTGGGATTGGAAAGATTATATCAAATACAGATTGAATTAGGAAGAGGTCGAAAGTACAAGTAGATATGGGTTGAGGCCTATAGTACATGTGGATTGCTATAGTACATGTTGATTGTTTATGCAGCCCAAAAATATCTTTACCTCCCCTCTTCACATACACATTTTATATGGTACTTATAAAATCCTCAAAGGCCCATTAATAATATACCTGATGGGTTTTATTTACTAAAAATACTAAGGGGGGTGTATTGGAATAGGTGTTTGATGAGGTTTGGTGGAGTTTG
>OVAP01000689.1:6575-31289 GCA_900406295.1 Aurinia saxatilis
TGATTCCGCGACCCAAGCTTCCTCGTAGCTTGCAGATCACACTCGAGCTTCAAATGTGTGACTCAGACACAACCACGGCTTGCATATGTCCTCTCCGAGTCATCATCCAGCGAAGATTCGAGCAATCTTGCAGCTCGCTTTAACCTTCCAAACTCACATCCCGCGAGCCACGAGCTTTTATGGGTCGCATGATCGTCTTCCATCTATGTTCCATGACCCACGAGAAAGCCGGCTCGCACGTTCACCCTTGCGTGCTTCCCGTGACCCATATGTGTCTGTGTGGGTCCCGAGGTGTGATTATGTCGTTTCCCGCGACCCACGAATGCATGCTGTGTCGGGGGACAACTTCAATCGTCAGGTTCAATACCATTCCGCGGATCAGATTAAGTCAAATGTCTAAGATCCAACGAAAACATGCGATCCATGAAGCAACTCTAACTCACACTATCACGAAATGCGACCTACATGTCTGATTACACTCTCGACAAGCTAAACGGTCCAATATTCCAACGTGGGCGATATCCAAGCCAATCCTTTCAGACAGATTACTCACTGTCATTCTTGAAGTTTCGAGAAGGATCGAAGGTGAATCAACGAAAAAGGAAGTCTTTCTATGTCCTATGACAAAAAGGAAGTTTTTAGATTCATATCGCAGAAAAGGAAACTATCGAAGAACCTGTCTGCAGGAAAGGGAAGGTGGCCCATGAGAATCCCGACGACCTTGAACGGTTTAGCTGAGAGTATAAATACTTTGCTAGTCATAACTCATAATGGATCTTAAAATCTCTTAGCCTCTCGAACCCTAGAGAGCTCTATCAATAAAATTCGGGTTCATCTATATTTTATGTCTTCCGTTTATTTTTTATTTTCCGCTATGTCTTCCGTTCACTATTTATGTCCGTTCTCATTACAATAAGATAACCGACAATCTCTTAAAATTTTCGTTTGTACAAGTTTGTGGTTGTGTGAACTTTGGTACACACACTTGAATGAACTAGAGATCTAGCTTTCCTTGGGTTGCCTTAGCTTATTGTTTCTTTAAACTATCTCTTTTTTAGGAATCAATAGGGTATAGATTCTTGGCTTCATCTCATCTTGTTTATTGGAATGCTTGAACCAAGACTTGTCTTGTATTAGTCATTGAAGATATCTCTTTTTAAGGAATCAATAGAGTATAGATCAACAGTTTCCATAGACTCAAGATGTTTGATGATTTGCTTGACCAAACAAGATTGCATTGAATGCTTTATTTCCTTAAACATGTTAGTCATAGGTTATTCATGCTAGTCTCTTACGAGGAGTCAATAGAGACTTGTTGCTTCACATTCTATTAATGGTACCAAGGGATTCGGTCTTGATAGGATACTTGTTTGAGATTGACTCGTGTTTTTCCTTGTACACCTTGCACCAAGGAATTGGGTAAGGTACTTGGTGGTAGATTGGAATCGTTCTTTCAGGCTTGATCATCATTCAGTTTGGTATTTTGGGAAATAATCGAGTTTGATGATGGTTAAGATAATGACACCAAGGGATTGGGTCAAGCTTCACATAGTATTATTTTGCCTAGGATGGTGCTTCATGTGTAAATGACTACCCTATCACAAGATTTTATCTATTCTTACATGATCGTTATTACCATTACCCGTTGGCCAATATCATTTTCTTATCCAGTTTCGTTTAAGTTTAGCTTCACTTTTACTTGTAAGTCATTTTATTGCTTGTTTAAATTCTTGTTGTTACTTGATTGAATCTTCTTTTATTCCCTTAGCATAGCTGAAATTTAATGTGGTCAAAGTGTTAATTCTTCCTTCGAGTGGACTGATACCCTACTACTATACTACAATCTCTTCGGAGACTTGTAGGATAGCTATAGGTCTTTGATAATTAGGCCGTAAGAAAGCTTATATCATATATGCCCCAATAAAAACATAAAAGCATAGAAATATCTTGAATTTTAATCTCATAAGCCAACACAATTCATGCTTGAGTGTTCTTGAAAGCTTAACCATTTCTTTAAGTCACGTTCTTTAGCTATGTATATCTATTTAAGAAGAAACATGATTGAACAAAAACGCCAGAGAAACTTTACCTTAGAAGAAGAATCCCTCATTGATGTTCCTCAAGAATTGACATCGGATAATGTCTAACTAAGAACCTTCAGTACAACTTGATATTCTACTCTAGTAATCGAGCAATATATACGATCCAGTTTAAACGTGAGATCATCTCTTTGAACTTAACAACAACCAAAGAGAGGTAGATACCGAATCAATACGATCTGAAAACCCTAATAATTCCTTATAGTTATGAAGAAAATGACAATAAACATTGCACTACCTCAATCTTTCTCAATGCCTCTCTTCCTCTTCCCGCTTCGCTTGTTCTTCGTCCTTTTTCTTTCTCTTAAACTCCATAGCTTAGCTCGCTCTCCAGAAACTCTTTCTCTAACAACCTTTCCTACCCTACCTCAAATGACTTAAACCTCTCATGTTCTGTCGGATCGTTTTAATTAGTCTCCACTATCTCTTTCCTCGCCTGTTTTCTTTTTGATTTCTTCATCTCCTTTTGGTTTTCCTTACAACTCACGTTCTCCGTTCTCTCATTATTCTCTTAAAACCCTTCTTTTCTCCAACTATTTCTTCCAGTCGTTATTGTTCTTCTGCTCCATTTTCCCAGTAATGTTAACCTCTCTGGCTTCACAGTCGTAGAAGAAGGCACCCTCGGAGGCTGAAAAACAATGGCGATATGAGATTCAAATTTTATAAAAACCCTAATTACGCTTGTTCTTGTTGTTGTTTAATAGAAGCAGAACAAGAACAAGAAAATTAGTGGTAAACTTGAGAGTTAGAGAGGGAGACGGAGAGAGAATAGGAGATGAGAGCATTTGACATTTCTTTGGTTCTTTTGTGAATAAAGAGGAAAAAATGTCACTCTTTTATATTTTGAGTCAATACTTAGACGCAAAACGAAAAGAAAATGGGTCAGTGTTACCGCTTCTTCTAAACTTATTGATATATTGCATTTTTTTTACATGTTTTGATCCTTGTTTTTCCTTTATTTTTTTAGTCTTTTGGTTTGTTTAGAGTCTTAACAGGTGCTTAATGCATTAGAACTTGAATTGAAGCTTTGTAAACCCTAGCCCACTCGTTTTTAAGCCCCCATGAATACCCTTCTACTGTTCCAGATAGGACATAACTTCTCTTTACAGCCTCCAGCCCCAAAAACATTCCATTTTGCTTGCTCTTTGATTTTTAAACACTTTTCTTCATCCCTTTTGATTTATTTGGTGTTCTTGAGGATTATACTTGAAAATTTCATTTAGCTTGTCATTCCTTTTGTTGAGAAGTTTTCTAAACTCTTGTTCTCTTTATTATCAGTTTAATAAAGTTTTATTCAGATTATCTTATTCTTCATTATGGTTATGCTTTGCTTTTGTGTTGTTTGCATCATGTGTGCGTAGTTTCATAGTTAGATCTAGGGAAATCATGGATTGCAAGGATATAAATTGGATGTAGATAGGTTAGATATGTAGAGTATTTCTCCTGGTGATGATTTAATGCTTAGGCTTGTTTTATCACCTAGTTTTCATCTTTAGGATTGTCTCTTAAACGAAAGTTGTAATTGGCATCTAGAAAACTTACTAGGAGAGCAATTTGTCTTAACCAACGAAAGTTGATGCTAAGGTGGATTGTGAACATATCAAATATGTTCTAGTACTGCTTTCTTAGCTATTAAGGTTGAAACGAAAGTTTAGATATTTGAATTGCTAGGAAAAGTGATTGATATCATGACAGTGATCAATCTATAATTATATCTGAGTTGAAGACAGTTTGAAATTTGAACCTGAATAAACATCCAGTACTTGTATGCATTCCATAGATTATCCCTAAGGTTTAGCGTTTTATCATTATTGAATTAAAACCCGTTAGGAAATTAGCAAAACAAACTCAAAGTTGACACTGTAATTTACCAAAGTTGTAATTGGCATCTAGAAAACTTACTAGATGGTTTAGTAAATTACAGTGACAACTTTGGAAGTTCTGGATTCGACCCTTAACTATTGCATCGTCATTGGTGTTAGATAGTCAACGTTTTGTTGACTAGTGGTTTAGATTCAGTCTAGGACATTACTGATGTTTCTTGTTGTCGTTTCTGCTTTGTTGTTGCAAGTGTATGACCAGGAGTAGTCAGCCGACTGAAAACCTCGAGTTATTAACCAACAAAGAACTAGGGAGACGCGAACGACTTACCCGCATAAAGTCGAAACAAGTAACACTGGGTGACAATACCGACACATCTGCTCTTGTCCAACGGCTCGAGCAAATGCAAGCCACCATGGAGGGTCTGCAGCAACAACAGCAGTAGCAGCAATTGCCACCACCACCACCCACACTCAGCGGAGCGGACTGACTGCACACTTTTTACCACAATCGATCGGCCATTGTTCCTCCAGCATTAACGCACCAGGACTACGACATCAAAGGCCAGCTCATTCAACTTCCAGAACATAAGAAATTATGCGGGCCTCCCTTAGAAAATCCGATGGAGCACATCGATCGCATTGGTCAGATAGCGAGCATCACAAAGGCAAATAGCGTACCTCCAGATTACGTCAACTGCAAGCTCTTTGAATTCTCGCTGGCAAACAAAGTCCTTTCCTGGATCAAATCACTTCCAACAGGCAGCCTCGTATGATAGGGCGCGGTACGCAATGCATTCATTGACAAATAACACACAAAGTCCAAGACAGCATCTCTGCGGGCCAAGATTTCCAACTTTACACAGTACTCGGGAGAGTCCTTTTGCGAGGCATGGGAGAGGTTCTGTTCTTACCGCCGATATTGCCCACATCATGGCTATACGGACACACAGCTGCTGACCATCTTTTATGACGGTCTATTATGGGAATTTAAAGGCCAATTAAATTCTGCTAGTAACGGTAATTTTATGACTCGTAGTACTGCAGATGTGATGGAGCTGATCGAGAATATGGCTGAGAGTTCTTCAGATAAAAGCCCAGAATACGAATAAGGCAAGAAAGTTGCTTCGGTGGAAGCATAGAAAATTGCAGAGCTGACCGAACAAATCAGTTTGCTCGTCAAAGCAAACCAGCGCGGGGTAAACTCATGCGATCGAGAAGGCGGTCATGTGCCTTACAATGAGAACTTGGTTGCTGAAAATGAAAAAGAGGAGTGTAACTATGTCACTCGCTAGGGGTACAAACAAGGCTACATCTCCAATTACAAGAACCACCGAAAGCTATCTTACCGCAGCACCAATGTTGAAAACCCGCAAGACCAGGTATACCACCTAAAAACAATGGTGGTTCTAACAATGCTTTTGTACCTTTCTAAGGAAAACCAGCATTTCAAGGGAAGGGACAAGGGTATCCGAAGCACCATTCAGTAATTACCAGGCACCCATGCCTTCTGGGCTGCCGTATCAAGCTCCGGCCAACAACTTCCAAGACGAGTTGAAATCCATGATTCAGATGATTCAGGCCAACCAGCAGAAAGTAGCGGGCAAGATGAACACGAAATTCGAAGTCCAAAATGCCAAGGTTGATGGCATGTACAACAACTTGAACACAAAGTTTGAAGCCTTATCACAGCACGTCAAAAAGCTTGACACTCATGTTGCTCAGACAGCAGAGGCCATCAAGAGATCCCAAGGCGCATTTCCTTGAAGATTTGAGGAAAATCCAAGGAACGCAAATGTCAAGGCCATTACTCTTCGGAGTGGTAGATTTGTGGAGTCTCGCGAGAAAGAACCTACTGCGCATAAACAGGTAATTGATTTGAATGATTCTGATGAAGTTGTTGATGCTAGTAAATTGGATGATGCAGGAAAGGAGACACCAACGGTCACAAAAACTCTGAAGGCTACACTTGTCAAGCGCATATATGTACCAAAAGTTCCATATCCCACCAAGTATAAGCTATCGAAGAAAGCTGCGAAGAAGGCGGAGGAAGAGGCCAAATGCAAGGAGATAGTTGATGGAATCGAGGTCAAATACAAGTTGTTGACAATGATGGAGCTTATGCCTTCAATGCAGCATACAATGAGGAGCCTGTCGACCTCTAAAGTCACCAAGGAAGAGGAGTGTGTAATGCTTACAGAGGAATACAACACTGTGCTTCTAAGAAAAATGCCGGAAAAACTTAGAGATCCAGGTTGGTTCGTTCTCTTTGTTAAGATTGGTTTAATTGACTTTGCTGCCTCTTTATGTGATTTAGGTTCCAGCGTCAACTTGATGCCAAACTCTGTGGCAAGGCGGTTAAGCTTAACCAAATTCAAGCCAACAAAAATTCCGTTGGTGTTTGCTGACCGCTCGGTTAAGCATCTTGCAGGAATTCTTCAAGACATTATTTCCAAAGTTGGTGGAGCCTATGCACCTGCTGACTTCGTTGTGTTGGAGCTTGAAGAGGAGCCAAGGGACCCTCTCATTTTTGGTAGACCATTCTTGTGCACCGCTGGAGCCATCATTGATGTCAGACGCGGACTCATCGATCTCCATCTTGGAGATATTGTGATGCAATTTCACATGGACAAGCTGTTAAAACAGGCAATGCTTGATGGACAGACTTTCTCAATCGATGACTCATTAGTGGATGATGATGGGATTGGAGATGAAATGCTTTTTGATGACCCGCTGGAGCTTGCCTTGACCAGAGCGGAGGGTAAGTTTGGTTTTACTAATGAGGATGTTGCAGGTTTTGCAAGGATGTTGGATTCCAGTAAATCCATGGAGCGTATGGTGGCTTACTTAAGCCTCAATGACATTGCGACAACATCTGCTGCTGCCCACAACGCAAGTTTTTCGGAGAACCCTTGGTGTGAGCTTAAAGCTCCCAAGCTTGAACTCAAAACTTTGCCAGCTAGGCTGAGATACGCGTATCTTGGACCTAACAACACATTTCTTGTTATCATCAATGCTGGTTTGAATAATGGGGAATCTACGTTGCTTCTTTCTTAACTTAGGAAGTATCGTAGGCCCTTAGGTTATTCATTAGATGATATCACTGAAATTTCACATGATCTTTGCATGCATAGGATTCAATTAGAAGATGAGTCGATGACTTCTATAGAACATCAGAGACGGTTAAACCCGAATTTGAAGGATGTGGTAAGGAACGGCTTCTAGAGGCTGGTATTATTTACGTTATATCTGATAGCAAATGGGTTAGTCCCGTTCATGTAGTGCCAAAGAAAGGTGGTGTGACTGTTATTAAAAATGATAGAGAAGAGTCGATTCCAACTAGAACTGTCACAGGCCATAGAATGTGTATTGATTAAAGAAAATTGAACGCTGCCACTCGTAAGGACCATTTTCCTCTGCCCTTTATTGATCAAATGCTTGAACGTTTGGCTAACCACACTTATTACTGCTTTTTATATAGTTATTCCGGTTTCTTTCAGATTCCTATCCACCCAGACGTTTAGGAAAAGACGACATTCACATGTCCTTATGGCACCTATGTTTATCGTAGAGTGCGGTTTGGCTTGTGCAATGCTCCAGCGACCTTCCAGCGATGCATGATGTCTATTTTCTCCAATATGATTGAGGACATCATTGAAGTTTTTATTGATGATTTTTCTTTGTATGGATCCTTTTTTTCAAACTGTCTTTCTAACTTGTGCAGAGTTTTAAAGTGGTTCGACGAGAAGCATCTTGCGCTTAACTGGGAGAAATGCCACTTCATGGTAAAAGACGGGATTGTCTTAGGACAAAAAATTTATGAGCGTGGCATTGAGGTTGACAAGGCAAAAATTAAGGTGATGACTAGTCTACAGCCACCTGATTTTGTTAAAGGAGTTAGGAGCTATCTAGGACATGCAGGATTTTACAGACGTTTTATCAAGCATTTTTTCCAAGATAGCTCGTCCGTTGACCCAACTGATGTGCAAAGAAAACAAGTTCCATTTCGATAATAACTGCCTTCAAGCCTTCCTCGTTACCAAAGAAGCATTGGTGAGTGCACCGATTGTCCAACCGCCAGACCGGGAGCTACCATTCAAGGTGATGACTGATGCTAGTGACTATGTTGTGGGTACTGTTTTTGGGACAGCGGAAAGACAAGAGACTACATGTCATTTCCTATGCTAGTCGAACCCTAGATGAGGCGCAATGTAAGCATGCTACTACTGAAAAAGAGCTACTTGCTATTGTTTTTTGCATTTGAGAAATTCCGGTCTTATCTCATTGGTTCCATGATTATTGTTCACGCTGACCATGCTTGCGGTATTTACTTACCAAGAAGGATGCCAAGCCTCGGCTCCTGCGATGGATTATTTTATTGCAGGAATTTGACTTGGAGATTAAGGACAAGAAAGGAGTCGATAATGGAGCCGCTGACCATCTGTCACGGATGCGCATAGAGGATAATGTGCCAATCAACGACTACCTTCCGGAAGAGAATGTCTACTCCGTTGACATCTGCTATACCGAGGGGACCGCAACAGTTGAGGAATGCGAGATACCTTGGTGTGGAGAGATAGCCAATTACCTAGCTGCAGAGCAAGAGCCCGAGAAGTTTGTTGGCCATGACAAGAAGAAGTTCCTACGCGACATCAGACACTTTTTCTGGGATGAGTCTTACCTCTATAAGAAGTGCTCAGATGGTGTCTTTCGTCTCCCGAAGAAGAAGTACCTGGGATTTTACGTCATTGTCATGCTTCTTCTTATGCAGTCCGTTTTGCGACTTTCAAGACGGTTTCTAAAGCTCTGCAAGCGGGATTCTGGTGGCCCACAATGTTCAAGAATGCTCATGCCTTCATCTTCAATCAGTGACAAGGAACCATTAGCAAGCGGAATGAGATGCCTTCATTTTAGAGGTCGAAGTGTTTGATGGTTGGGGGATCAACTTCATGGGACCATTCTCAGCTTCTAAGAAACACGATTACATCCTTGTAGCTGTTGATTACGTCTCCAAATGGGTGGAAGCACTTGCCAGTCCAACGAACGACTCAAAGGTAGTGCTTAAAATGTTTAACTCTGTTATTTTCCCTAGGTTCGGTGGGTCGCGAGTTGTTATCAGCGATGGCAGGTCCCACTTCATCAACAAAGTCTTTGCGAACCTACTATGGAAACACAGAGTCAAACACAAAGTTGCAACATCCTATCACCCGCAGATAAATTGGTAGGCCGAAGTCTCAAATAGAGAAATCAAGAGCATCCTGCAGAAGACAGTGAAAACCTCTCGTAAGGATTAGTCCGAGCGGTTAAATGATGCACTTTGGGCGTACCGGACAGCATTAGAAATTCCGCTGGGCACAACACCGTTTAACCTTGTCTATGGGAAATCTTGTCATTTACCGGTGGAGCTTGAGTACAAAGCGGCGTGGGCAGTGAAGAAGATGAATTTTGACCTTAAGCCAGCACATGAGTGACGTTTGATCCAACTGAATGAGCTTGATGAGATTCGTCAAACTGACTACAAAAACTCCAAGATTTACGAGGAGCGGACGAAGGCCATCCATGACAAGAAGATCATCCATCGAGGCTTTGCTGCCAATGACGAGGTATTGCTTTTTAACTCACGTTTGAAACTTTTTCCAGGTAAGTTGAGGTCGAGATGGTCTGGTCATTTCACCATCAAGGAAGTACGGCAATATGGGGCAGGTGTTTTATTTGACAAGAACGATTATGAATTCATTGTCAACGGCCATAGATTGAAAACGTATCTCGCGGATATGGCGATCATTGAAAGCAAAATTATTCGCCTAAGTGATCCGATTAGCGCATAGAGAGCGGCACAAGAGTCAAGCTATGTGAATTAAAACAAAGCGTTGAGTGGGAGGCAACCCACTAGTACGTACTTTTCTTCCTTTTTTATTTGGTTTTCTTGTGTTGCTAATTTTTAATTTTGGTCTAAGCATGTTTCTGTTAAAAAAAAAAAGGTATTGTTCACGGAGGGCACAGGTCGATCGATCCGCCCTGAGATCGATCGATCCCTCCTACTGAGATGTGAAGCGAGGGCTATACAGATCAACTTACACATGAGTTTTGATCGTTCCGATGCTCGTTCTCACCTCAGAACGATCACTCTCTTAAAGGAACGATCGTTCCACATACCAGGTACGCATTTCTTGTTTCTTTTCTTTTTCAGTTCTTTCCCTTTTATTTTTATTTTCATATTCTCTTTCAGATTTATTTTCACATAGGAGACGATGTGAAGTAAGTTTGGGGGAGGGTACAAGTCTGTACTGATGATTTTTCTTCTTTTGTTTTATTTTTATTTAGTCATTTTTGTGTTTTTCATCGAGTCATTCTGAATTTTTTAGTCTTTTTCGATTTTTAGGTCTAAAAACGTTTTACTTTAAAATAAGCGAGGGGGCAATGATGATTTTGCACGTGTGGATGCTAGTGTTTGTTTTTAGATAGATTGTTATTAGTGCCATATTTGACTTGCGGGATTTTTGAAAACCATGATTTAGCGCCTTGCCAATTTGTGCTTCTTGTTTTTGTGAATTCTTGCTGAAGTGATGCCATCCCTAGTTTATTGGACTTAATTTTGACTTAATTTTCTCGATTATGGCCATTTGATCATTTGCATGGATTTTGTACGTTTCACCATTTTACCACTCTTTTTCATTCTCTATAAAACCCCACCATATTAAAAACCCAAACCATCTTTTCAAACCAATGCATACTTTCTTGAGTGAAGCCTTTTTTTATAATGTTTCATGTGTAAAATCTTGTAAGTATTAGAGCGACATGTCTTTTTCTTCCATTAGTATTAGTCTCATTGTCTAATATAGGAGGGTTGGGAACTTGTGAGTTCTTATTCGAGTTATTTCAGTTTGTTCACTTTTGAGAGTTGGGTAGAATAGAAGGGAATACGTTTGGGGGAATTGAGAATTGATTTGGAGAGTTAGATTACCGTTGGAATCATAAGATTGGAATGCGATTGAATTTGCCAAGAACTCATAGCTAGAACCACTCTTGTAGCATTTCAGTTATTGTATATGTAAAAAAAAAAAAAAAAAAAATTCAGTTTAAAAAAGCTCAAGAGGGGTTAGAAATTTTGAATTATGAGAGTTCTCTANTAGCATTTCAGTTATTGTATATGTAAAAAAAAAAAAAAAAAAAATTCAGTTTAAATAAGCTCAAGAGTGGTTAGAAATTTTGAATTATGAGAGTTCTCTAAGTAGTGTTGATTTGGATGAGATGATTTTGAATTGGTTTAGTGAGATTTTGATTTTCCAGAACTGGGATGGGTAGAATGGAAGAAATTGCATGTATGCATCAATTGCTCTCTTCTTCCTTGCTTTTGCATAATGACAACATTCCTATTTTTGAGAGTTAGTCACCATAAAATTTGATACACTTAACCGCTTTTATTTTCATCTTGAGCCTTTTCCCATACCGACCCAAATGATGTTTGATCGTTTGTCCATTTTCGAGACTGCACTTTATTACTAATTGAATGTGAAAGGGATGGTGAATAGGAATCGAGTTGGATCATTAACATTGATGAGCTTAAAGAAAGAATTGGAGTGCGATAGGTATGCTAGGCATGATAAGTACTGATCTCTAGTTCGAATCCATCTTTGTAACTTAGAATGTCATTGTTTTAGCTATGAGTCCCCACCTTCAAACCTTTCTCCTTTATTTAGTTTTTGTTATTTGCTTGCGGACAAGCAACGGTTAAGTTTGGGGGAATTGATATATTGCGTTTTTTTACATGTTTTGATCCTTGTTTTTCTTTTTTCGAGTCTTTTGGTTTGTTTAAAGTCTTAACAGGTTCTTAATGCATTAGAGCTTGAATTGAAGCTTTGGAATGAAGATTTGAGGCAAAAGAGGCAAGCAAGTGAAATGACAATGCAGAACCAGTCCGAAATTCCTTAAAGATCGTGTCATACGAATTCCATCCCATAGGAATTTAATTCTTACATTTTGATACGACATATTAAATTGAGTTAGCTTCACTTTGGATGTTGTTTCAAGTTATTCTGATTAGCGGTTGAGAAGATATGACTATTTTACTAAAGACATGTCAGTCCAGTCTCAGAACGAACGTGCAGAAGGATCAATCAAGCACGGATCGATCGATCACCATTTGGATCGATCGATCAAGCCCCTGTGAGGCCAATTTTGGAAACCCTAGCCGACTCATTTTTAAGCCCCTATAAATACCTCTCTATTGTTCCAGACTGGACATAACTTCTCTTTATGGCGTCCAACCCCAAAAACATTCCCTTTTGCTTTTTCTTTGATTTCTAAACACTTTTCTTCATCCCTTTTGATTTATTTGGTGTTCTTGAGGATTATTTGGTGTTTTTAAGCCCCTATAAATACCCCTCTATTGTTCCAGCCGGGACATAACTTCTCTTTATGGCGTCCAACCCCAAAAACATTCCCTTTTGCTTTCTCTTTGATTTCTAAACACTTTTCTTCATCCCTTTTGATTTATTTGGTGTTCTTGAGGATTATACTTGAAGATTTCATTCATCTTATCATTCCTTTTGTTGAGAACTTTTCTAAACTCATATTCTCTTTATTTATCAGTTTAATAAAATATTATTCAGATTATCTTATTCTTCATTATGATTATGCTTTGCTTTTGTGTTGTTTGCATCATGTGTGAGTAGTTTCATAGTTAGATCTAGGGGAATCATGGATTGCTATGATAGAAACTCGATGTAGATAGGTTAGATCTGTAGAGTATTCCTCCTGGTGATGATTTAAAGCTTAGGCTAGTTTGATCACCTAGTTTTTGTCTTTAGGATTGTCTCTTAAACAAAAGTTGTAATTAGCATCTAGAAAACTCACTAGGAGAGCAATCTGTCTTTAGCCTTGATGCTAAAGTGGATTCTGAACATATCAAATCTGTTTTAGTACTGCTTTCTTAGTTATTAAGGTTCAAACGAAAGTTTAGATATCTGAATTGCTAGGAAAAGTGATTGATATCATGACAGTGGATCAATCTATAATTATATTTGAGTTGAAGACGGTTTGAAATTTGAATCTGAATAAACATCCAGTACTTGTATGCATTCCATAGATTATCCCTAAGATCTAGCATTTTTATCATTATTGAATTAAAATCCATTACGAAATTAGCAAAAAAAACTCAATCTTTTGATTATCATAGCTGAATTAGATAGTTTAGTAAATTACAGTGTCAACTTTGAAAGTTGTGGATTTGACCCTTAAGTAATTGTATGCATTCCATAGATTATCCTTAAGGTCTAGTGTTTTTATCATTATTGAATTAAAACCCATTACGAAATTAGCAAAAAAACCTCAATCTTTTGATCATTTTAGCTGAATTAGATAGTTTAGTGAATTACAGTGTCAACTTTGAAAGTTGTGGATTCGACCCTTAACTACTGCATCGTCATTGGTGTTAGATAGTCAAAGTTTTATTTACTAGTGCTTTTTAGCCATTTTCACTTATGTTCTTAAATCATTTTTGGGGTTAGCGTTTTTAAAATGCTAATTATATGTACAAAAAAAAATTTCTATACCAGTTACTAAACTTATATCTTAATGTGCTATGAGTAGCCAGATTTCTTGTAGTGATTGTTTACCTTTATTCGTGTATATATCTTCATAACAAAAATTAAATTTACACTTTATGTTTTAACAGATTTTAATCAATACTGGATTGATTGCCTCACAAGTACTTGATTCTCAAAAAAAAATTATATGAGATTTTATTGTTTATTAGAAATTCCTTTACTCGCTTATATAGCATAGTGATATATGTCATTTTAAAATTCCATCCAATGACATATATGATGTAATTTATATATACGTAACATACTGTATATCAAACAACGTATTGTGTACTCGTAAGTGTCACAAACTTGATAATTAATTACTTACTAAATATCAATAATATGTTAGTTGACTAGATAAAAATACACATGAATTGATACTTTTGCCAATGGTTCGTCTCATAGGGTAAAAATAAACAATATCCATGATCAACATCTTCTTGTGCTTTACAAAAAGTTGAATAATTCGCGACCAAGAATAATTATAATGAATCCATAAACATACAAGTTTGATCAATTGTATAATTGATTACTTACTACATATAAATAATCACATACATTTTTTACAAACAATATACATACATAATAACATCTTACAAACAATATACATACATAATAACATATTTTAAATTTTGATAAAAATGATACTAATAAACATATTGAAAAAATAAACACGACAAACACCTCCCATGCGAAAACAAGGGTGAAATCACAATTTAAGGGGGTATTTTCAATCATGTATTTAGAGTTACTACGCGTAATTCGATAAATTCAGTGTTATTGAAATATATATTTTAAAAGTCTTTTAAAATCAGATTTGTTGGACTAGTGATTTAAATAAATACCATCAAATCCAGTGTTATTGAAAATATTTTAAACATTTGGTTTTAAGTGATTTTAATGTATTTTGGATAATTTTCTATGTTAAAAATAGAAATGTACAAATCACATTATTGTATGTGAAATTTGAGATGATTTCATTAAAACTCCTCAAAATCATCAAAAATCTCACAAACCTCATCAAACATCAAACCCATCGTCATGCATATTAATAAAGAAGTCTCTCAATTTGTTTTTGTCCACATGTCACTCATAGAGAAAGAGTTGAGAAAGAAATGCCTAGGAGAAGGTTAGAAATTATTACTGAAAAATACGTGGAAGGTGATTTTAATGAGATTTGAAAAAAAAAAAATTCAGGAAACCATGATCGATTTTTTGTTTGTTAAAACCTTTCAGTCAAAGAATTAAAGTTGTTCCTCTATGAATTTCGAGCAGTTCTCTTCTATCTAATTTCTCAAAACGGTTAAAATGTGATATATGAATATTTATAGGTTTTAGCTGGGCGATTATGATGTGTCTTCAATTTTTTTATACGATATAAGATGATTTTAAAGTGTTGGATACGCGATTTTAGATAGCGTATAGTTAGTTCAAGTACCGATCTTATTTCCTGATCTGATTTTAGGATTAGAAGTGTACGTTTTATTTCAGCTCGAGACAATGGCCACAATCCCATTTTCCATGAGCAGAATACAATGGCCACGAGTTGTTTGCTTCTGCTTCACTCTCGAATTAGGCAGGACATGTTTACACAGGACGTGCTTGCGGTGCCACAAGGATTTGGTTCAGGATTCGTGTGGGATAAGCAGGGTCACATTGTTACCAATTATCACGTTATTTGTGGTGCTTCTGATCTCAGGTTAACTTTTTGAATCTCAATGTATTCCTCTCATCTAAATTAATTGTACTAAGTCTTTCGAAATTTAAAGGGTAACTCTCACTAATCAATCAACATATGATGCAAAATTTGTTGGATTCGACCAAGATAAGGATGTTGCAGTCTTATGTATTGGTGCACCCAAAGACAAACTAAAACCTATACATGTTGAAGTGTCTGCTGATCTGCTTGTCCGCCAGAAAGTCTTTACCATTGGGAATTCTGTGAGTAGGCATCCTTAAAATAATACATATCAGTTGTATGTGCTTTCTAGACATGCATTAGAGTAAGTATCCTTTGCGCTTTTGTTTTTTTTTCAGTTTGGACTTGATCACGCTCTTACAACTGGTGTTATAACGTATGTTACTGTATGTTATCTTCAACAAGTGATGAATGCTCATGTCACCCTTCTTCATAGACAAAAGAGAGATATTTTTTTCCTCTTTACTATATTATGAGTTGAGAGACAAGCTTACTGTGTGTAAGTTGTAGATTGAACACTGTATTAGTTTCTTCACTAGGCTTGAGTGTTTTAAGTCTTAATAGAGAAATATAACTGTTTCATCGTAAAAATCGATATGAAAAGGTGTTTTGTTCATTGATTTTGAAGTCCATTTTTTCATCGATTTTGATTTATTCTTCGTGCTGGCTTAGGATTCTCTGTTTATCAAAAGGATTTAACTTTATCTTTTAGTTTCTTATTTGTTGTTAAATCGATCAAGCCAATATCGGATGATTAGTATAGAATTTGGTTTGCTGAATTGATTCTTTTATTGAGAAAACATTGTAGGTTGTTACGATGTTTATGATAATAATTAATTTCAGATGAAGATGATTGATTGTATTTTGTCCATGCAATTTTATCAGCAAAGACTCTTACTGTTCATGATTTAAGGTTTTTTTGTTGATTTTCTTGGACTGTGTGATGAATTTGTAGAAATCGCTGAAGCAGAGGCGTGTGAGTATCTGGCCTTGACTAAAGGAAGAAGACCCTAAGCTTTTCGAGGAGGAACGCTTGAAACTAATCCAGTTCTTGGAGACTGTTTTTAGGGCAGAGATTTGAGAGTTGAAAGAGCATTGTGGAGGTCGGATTCCACCCCCAAAGATTGATAGAATAAAATGGTTAAGTGTTCTCCGCAAAGCATGAATCGACTACGACTTGTTATCAATCCAAATATTTAAGCATCACAAGATAGATTGCTCATGACCATAGAGCAATCATAACCAACATCCTTAACGATAAATATCGGAAGACTTAGCGTTTCGATAACTTGGTCATTCAAACATGAAATCGGACAAACACGGCTTCAATTTCATACAAAACTGTTTTCGGATGCCGAAACCGTTTTCGGAGGCCGAAACCGTCTCCACGGGTCGCCGATCACCATGAGAGGCTTGATCTGCAACCCGTAAAGCTTTCACGAGTCGCGCTTCGTCATGGCAAAGCAATTCCGCGACCCGTGGAGCTCCACTGTTCGCTTGTCATAAACTAAAATCTTCCGAGAACTCAACTTCCACCGAGACTTGGTCTCTCGATCATACGAACATGAAGTTGAGCTATCAAGAAGTCAATTCTCAATAAGACTTGGTCTTTCGATCATACGAACATGAAATCAAACCATCGAGGGTTTGATTCAACACAATACTTTGACTCAAGATTTACCGAACATCCACGAGTCGCCACGACAAACACGAACCGTGACCCATGGACATCATGGGTCGCCTTTTATGACATCACAAGATGAACCTCGACCCGTGAACATCACGGGTCGCCTCTCGTGATTTTGAGACTCTTCCCGCGACCCGCGGGGGGCGCGGGGCGCCCCTCGTGGTGNCGGGTCGCCTCTCGTGATGACGAGACTCTTCCCGCGACCCATGGAGTGCATGGGTCACCTCTCGTGATGTCGAGACTCTTCCCGTGACCCATGGAGTGCACGGGTTGCCTCTCACTATGTTGAGACTCTTCCCGCGACCCGTGGACATGCACGGGTCGCCCTTCATGCTGTCGAGGTCAAATCGCGACCCGTGAACATCCACGGGTCGCACTTCATCTTGTCAAGATCATTCCGCAACCTGTGGAACACACACGGGTTGCCTAACATGATCTCGACACTATCTCCCGATCACGACAAGTCGGAACGACTTAAATTGTATATTATCTCCTTTCCGTGGACCCTAGCAAAGCAAACAACTAAGTTCCATCAAGAACTAAGGATCCACAATGAACATTTCATCACACGATCGACAAAGATCATCATAGTTACACTCTTTTTCCCATGGTAAGGTTTTCTTCCTAGTGGTTTTCCTTTCTAAGGTTTTTAACGAGGTAACCATCCGAACACATACGACTTACGAGTCTAACAACACTCTTGACAAGCAAAACAGCCCAACACATCCTTAACAGGCCCACCACCTCATTTCGGACCAAGCAAAGCCTTTCGTAAGCCGACATACTAGAAGATTCAGGCATAATCTTACGGAAATGGAAGTTTTTCTTTGTCTCTCGATGAAAAGGAAGTCTTCTAGGAGCATCATGGAAGAATGGAAGTTATCTCAAAGAATATCGGAGAAATGGAAGATATCTCAAAGAATTTCGGAGAAATGGAAGATGTATCGAAGATATCAGAGAAATCGAAGATATATCGGAGCATATCAGAGAAAAGAAAACTGTACGAGATTCCATCGACGAGTAAATGAAAAGGAGCCCGAATCAAGAAGGAAAAGCCCATGATCGAATGACGGTTTAGCTAAGAATATAAATAGTTTGCTAGTCATAACTCATAATGTATCTTGAAATCTTTTAGTCTCTCGAACCTTAGAGGGCTATAGCAATAAAATCTTTTTTTCATCCTTAAGGTTTTGTCTTCCGTTCATAGTTCTTCGATGTTCTTGCTTTATTTACTTTTGTGTTCACAAGTGGTTCATACATTAAGATAGTCGACGATCCCTTAAAATTTTTGTTTAGACAAAGTTTGTGGTTTGTGTGAATTTCGGTACACACAATTTGGCGCCGATTGTGATGACTTCATCGAGTGTTCCACAAGAAGAATCTCTTGTAACCCATAACGAACATTATGGAACAAGAGCGAACTACCCAGCAATTCAACCAAGACGAATCAATGCGACTCCACAACCAAACGGAGGCATTATCAATGGAAGACGTCCAGATGGATCAACATGTAAACATCACCAAACGGCGGAGGGGAGATTATCAACGATTCTTCCGCGGGACCTAACTTTGAGTCTCTGAGCACTTTGCTCGAGGACTTGCTTACACGCTCCGCTAATCAAAGTGAGCTTGATCAATCCACCATGGATAGATTGGAACAGCTCGCCCTCCAAAACCAACTACGGATCGACGAGAAGGTTATTAGAAACCGCTACTCCTGATGGAACATGGCAAACGACTCAGAGGCCTCCTGGAGGTCATCCACAAGGACCAGAGAATATCATCAATTTGGAACAAGAAACCATCGAGGCTAACAAGGAACCTCACAAGGACATTGATCGCGATGGAGAACTAATCCCACCTGCCAAGAATCGTAAGCATATAGAGAAGGATACTATCAGCATAAAAGACTGTTACGACAACGACGAGTCAATCGACGAACACGTTGTGGTTCACACCTTGGTCGTACCAAAGAATGAGTTCGATCAAAACTTTTGAATCGCTCATTGACCTTCACGGCATGTTCCACGCCGCATATAATACATTATGAGTCACATACCACCTTCGAAAACATCTCTCACGCCCTAAAAGACATCATGGGTCGGGCAAACACAATGCGGAGAAGTCCCACGACCCATAAAGACCTTACGGGTCGCACATTCAAGTCAAGATACGAGATACGAGATTTGATCTTATATCATACAAACATGAAATTCAACCACCGAGAGCTCAACTTCATACGAAGAACAAATCTCGTATCATACGAACATGAAATTGATCCAACAAGTATTCAATTTTAAACGAGACCATTTTCGGAAACTCAACACGAGAAGCTCCTGATCCGCGACCCGTGAGCTCTCACGGATCGCACTTCGTCATGCCAACATGAACCGCGACCTGTGAGACTTCTATGGGTCGCACTTCGTAATGGTTGGCATGATATGGCTTCATGGGTTGCCTGTCACAAACTAAAACCTTCCGAGGTCTCACTTTTATCCAAGCATTGGCCTTTTGATCATACGAACATGAAATTGAACCAACAAATCTTCAATTTCATATGTTTGAAAGCAATATGTGGCCTGTGAATGAACCACGAGCCGCATTTCATCTTGTCGAAGTCAATCCACAACTCGTGGAACACTCACGGGTCACACTTCGTCTTGTCGCGGTCAATCCGCAACTCGTAACACTCACGGGTCGAACTTTATATTCTCGAGGTCAATCCTCGACCCGTGGAACACTCACGGGTCGAACTTCGTCATGTCGAGGTCAATCCGTGACCCTTGGAACACTCACGAGTCGCATTTCGTCTTGTTGAGGTCAATCCACGACCCATGGAATACTTACGGGTCGCACTTCGTCATGTCGAGGTCAATATGCGACTCGTGGAACACTCACGGGTTGCACTTTGTCTTGTCGAGGTCAAACCGAGACCCGTGGAACACACGGGTCGTACTTCATCTTTTCGAGGTCATCCGTGACCCGTAGAATGCTCACAGGTCACCCTTCGTCATGGTGGCATCAATCCGCAACCCGTGGAACATCACGGGTCGCGTAACAAAGTTTTAGAGATAATACGCGACCCGTAGAATGCTCACGGGTCGCCCTTCATCATCAAGGACATGGCCGGAGACATGTAGAAGCCTCACGGGTCACCTAACGTCATTAAGGACATGTCCGGAGACATGTAGAAGCCTCACGGGTCACCTAACGTCATCAAGAACATGTCCCGAGACCTATGGAAGCCTCACAGGTCGCAAAACATCATCAACAATCTATCACATGACCCACAATGCTCTATGGATAGCGGATCAACATCTCAACACCATCTATCGCAAAGACTTCCACTGTGATGCAAACAAAGATCTTCCGAAGGACCTTGGGGTTGCTCGTTTAGAAGATCTTCCAAAAACAACTTCCCAAGCGGAGGAACAAAACAAGCGAAACAGATCCGACGCCAAAGAGCAGAATGACGACGCACATCAAAACATCAACATGATCATGGGTGGCTCACGGTATTGCCTGGACACTGCCTCATCTATCAAGGCATTCCAGCAGAGAGCAGTTGCAGCATCCTTCGAAACATACGAGCCCAGACATCTGGAGTGCACCATATCCTTCACCGAGAAGGACGCTAAAGGAATCGATCAACCACACAATGACCCTATTATCATCAAGCTCACCATCAACGACTTCAAGACCGCTAGGATCCTGAACGATACAAGAAGCTCTGTGGATGTCATCTTCCGAGACACCCTACACGCATGAGAGTCGACCGTGCAGACATCACAATAGCTCCTCGACCACTCACTAGATTTTACAAAGAGACCACAATGACCATCGACAGAGTCAACCTTCCAGTTCAAGCCGGAGGCGTCACGAAGATAGTCAAATTCTCGGTGGCCGATCATCCAGCAATCTACAATGCAATCCTCAGAACGCCTTGGTTAAGCTCAGTGCCGGCAATACCATCAACGTACATCTTATCCGTGAAGTTCCCAAGTCCATCCGGAGTCAAGACCATATAGAGAAGTCAGAAGGAGTCGCGCATCTGTCTGCTAGCAGAGCACCAACGTCACAAGCCAACTAGGAACGACGACGCGGACGAGAACCTAGTCAAGAGGCATCGGATGAAAGAACTGCCTAAAGCATCCGACAGTCCAAGCACGGACATCCAGCCTCAAAACCAACGCTTAGTCCACGAGTCGAGTTGATCCCCTTCAAGGGTACGTAGGCCGCTCATCCTTGTGATGAGTTCAGATGACCCCTCCGATATAAAAGGGGGGGGGGAGTAGGTGGGTATAATCTTATACTCCCACTCCATTTTTCACGGCCAGCAAAAAACTTTTTTGACAATAGTTCATCAGACGGACAACACCAGACATCACTATCAAGGTATCAGAAACAATTAAGATTCTTGAATATTTCGATTTTTAGCTTTGAATTTGTAATACCTTGCATTATTTCGAGTATCTTCTGCAATATGTGGCATGGCCACGAATCACACTGCTTTTCACAAACACCTTTGTGTCCATCCACACACGCTTTCACGATCATGTTAAGGCCTTGGTGTCGTGTCTCTTTCGACGGGAAGAGAATCGGCACCGAGACCTTACTATGATCATTGCTATCTCGACACAGTCCCATTCGGGAGCTCCTAAAATGCAAACTATCGTCGACATACTGCAAAGCTAAATACCTCGTCACAGCTCACTCGAAAGTATCAAAACGCCACCATTGTTGTTGGCTCCAACAATGTAAATACCCGGGAACGTTTACACATCTCATGGTAAAGCGTGCAACGACGATGGCGCTTGGAATAAACCTTTCTGCTTGACGGCGCTTGGAATAAATCTTAGAGCTTTGTCTTGATGGAAGATGGAAATGAGGCCACGATACCGAACTGGGTTATTTTGGCTAGTTATGAGTGTTTCTAGGCCCACGAGATTGCAAAGAAAACCACATGAGAAAAACCTTACCAAGGGAAAAAGAGTGTGATCACGATGATCGTTTGATGGAATGTTTATCGTGGGTCCTTAGTTCTCGATGGAACTAAGTCATGTGCCTAGACCCACGAGACGCGATGTTGCTACGCGAGCAAGGTTGGCTCGCGGACAATGATGTGAACAATCTTGCGGGCCATACTTGATACCTAGAGCATGTCCAATGCTGAGTTTTAGGAGGGGTTCTTATTTTTTTGGCATAAAAAATAAATTAAAATTGTTATTTCATAAATTAAAAGCAAGGGATAGTCTCTTATTTAGGAGTTGTTGGGAGGGGTTTAGAACCTCAAACTTATTTTAGTAGTAAATTTAATAATTAAAAATAGATATTAACCCCTACCATTGGATATGCTCTTAACTCGCGGATTAAAATGTGAGCAATGTCGCTGGCCATACCTGAAACTCAGCCCGCGGACGTTGAAGAGAAACTTGTCCCGCGGCCATGGTCGAGACTTGGCCCGCAGATGAAGGTGGCAGGTTTGTCCCGCGGGCCATGGTGAGGACTCGGCCCGCGGGTGATGGTCATGAACATGTCCCGCGGGCCACGGTAAGGACTTAGCCTGCGGGTGATGGTTGTGGACTCGTCCCGCGGGCCACGGCCGATACTTGGCCCGCAGATTATTGTTTTAGACTTGTCATGTGGGCCACGATCGAGATGTGACCCGCGGGTTACGATCTTGGACTTGTCCCGCGGGCCATGGTCAAGACTTGGCCCACGGGTGACGATCATGGACTTGTCCCGCGTGCCACAGTCGAGGCTTTGCCCGCGGGTGATAGTTGTGAACTTGTCCCGCGGGCCATGGTCAAGACCTGGGCCCGCAAAAGATTATCTCGATGCCTTCATTCGATCCTTTGCGTGTCTATTTCATGTACGCGCAATTAATTGATCATTGAGAGATTAAATTGGCTTGTCTAAGATCATTCGGGACCCGCAATGGGACTTGGCTAGCATATTGCTTGGTGAAGTCTGTCGGGATCCACTGTGAGACTTAGCTAGCACATTGCTTGGTGAAGTTTTGACCGGGACCCACCAACCAAATATCCATAGAATAGGCTTGATGGTTCGTCGTGAGAGTTTATAGAAGGTTTGGCCCACGGAAAAAGCCAAGGGACTTGTCACGCGAGCCAAATGCCTTGCATGGCCCACAGAATAATCCATGGTCCGTGGGCTATATCGATCATGTAGCCCGCGGGACATTCGTGTGAGCTTTTCTGCGGGCTATGTTCACTACTTGGCTCGCGGGACAAGCCTAAGAGCTTTGTCCGCGGGCCAAGTTTGATCCATGTCTTGTTATATGCTTTGTTGAATGTGGGACCCTCGGTGATCCATGTTTGATTGTGTCATTACCAATCGATAGTCCATGACTGTAATGCTCGAAGGTGTGGACATATGATCAGCTCATGGGTCATAGTAGTGTTTTGTGGAAAACATTTAACCGTTTAATGCTATCAATCTGCGGGGGTGGAATCCAACCCCCACAGTTAGCCCCCCAGTCTCTATTGCTTTGTCATCTATGGAGATCTAGAGTATAGCATGAAGACTGAAGATTGATGCATGGTTGTTGACCACATACCGTTGAGATGGTATGGTTATTGATATATTGTCTTCCGACGGGTTGTTATCCCAGAAGTGGGCCGTGCGGGCTGTGGTACATGAAAACTGAATGTTGCCCTGGCACGTTGGTTGAGACGAGTGTTAGAGATTTCCCTCTAAAATATTCTTTTTAAGAGAAGCATCCCCATCATTTTTGTCCAAGGCAAGCATTCCTGAAGTTCACAAGTTTTACAAAGTTTTCAAGGTAACTCTCTGTTCTCTCTCCTGTTCTTCGTGGTCTTTGTGATGTGACATATTAGATTTTAGGATTTTAACCTTGGTAGAAACTTGTAGAAATTGTCTTTTTTGGCTGAATCGTTGAAAGTTCAGGCGTTTGTAGCGTTGAATCTTCCTGAGCTTAGAAGCTTTGTAGTTAGTTGTTATAATAATATTATAACCTAAAATGAGTGAAGTAGAAGATGGTATGTACCTTAGTGAATGGTTAAAGTAAAAGAAGCGGGCCCTAGCCAAAGAGAGACATCGCAAGAAATGCCTTGGTGATAATTCGGGACACGCTAGTTCCCATGGTGGAGGACCGATGCTTGCGGGCCACGAGGGTGAAGAAACGCAAGGCATGGCCCGCGTTGTAGCTCACGTGATGCCTTCGGCTTGAATCGCTTGGGCCATGGTCTTGGGTCCCACTCCGGAGCTTGTGATGCGGGACGTAGCTCGTGTGTGGGCCAATGATATATTGCGTTTGAAACTCGTTCTAACCCCGGTTTTAAATTGTTTCTCGAGTCTTTTAGTGTCATTTTAGAGTCTTAACAGGAGCAAAGTACGTGGAGTATAGATTTGAGCTTCAAGATGGAGTTATGGGACGAAAGGTGAAGAATTCATGCAGAAAGAAGCATGGATCGATCGATCCTCACGTGGATCGATCGATCCTTACTTGGATCGATCGATCTACACGTGATCGATCGATCCATGATCACACCTCACCAACGAATCATGCATGGATCGACCAGGAGGAGAAGGATCGACTGATTGGTACATGGATCGATCGGTCCATGAACACTCAAGACCAGCGAACCACTCATGGATCGATCAGCAAGCCAAGGACCGATCGATCCATGCATGGATCGATCGATCCGTCCCGTGATAGTCACTTATGGAAACTCAAATCAGATCATTTTTTACCATATTTGGCAAGATTTGCACACGTTTTTTCTCCCCAATATAAAGGGTCTGAGCCCCAGAAACCCTAGAACACGTTCTTACTTCATTT
>OVAP01000690.1:0-31282 GCA_900406295.1 Aurinia saxatilis
AGATCCGTTAGACAAGTTATTGGTTGTGTGTGAAATCCTGCCCACACAAATATGATGAGATTAATAAAACTAGTATTAAATGATGAGTAAATCAACTTATGCGGCTTGCTTTTTTAGTTCACCTTTGTGACAATTGTGTGGATTAGAATGTTAAACTTATTTAATCACTACTATGAAAATAGGAAGATTAATTTACGACTGGCTTGATTACTTAAGAAGATTTATCTGCCTGAAATCCTGAATAGTTTAATCCATAAAGCCTAGAGAATTCTCTGAACCCCAATACTTGCTTATTTATCTTTTTGTTTTATTTTATTTCGTTTCACTTCATTCGATTGGTNGAAGATTTATCTGCCTGAAATCCTGAATAGTTTAATCCATAAAGCCTAGAGAATTCTCTGAACCCCAATACTTGCTTATTTATCTTTTTGTTTTATTTTATTTCGTTTCACTTCATTCGATTGGTCGACAAAATCATTCGATCGATTGAATCATCAAAAACCAAAAACCCTTATTTTGTTGCTTAGCTCAAGTCGGATCGATTTTGCTACTGTGTACACTTTGCCTCCCTGTGGATTCGATCCCTAAGTACTACTGCGAGAGCATTGCGCTTGCAGGAATATTTTGGGCGAAAACTAATCCCCATCAACTGGAAGTCCAAAAGATAATTCAGATGATAGCGTAATAGATGCATGAAGCTTTTACTGACCCAAACAGAGTGACAAAGTCACACATACCAGCTGTAATTGCTCCCGTTAGAATTGATGTCCTGGAAGGACAATATTAAACTGCTAATGAATTCAAAGATTGCATGAAGTATGATAGACACATAGTTTCCATATATCAAAATCCTCGAAAGATAAAAGGAGCATAACTAAATTGACCAAATCGAGGAAGGAAATATTAAAAGGGATCTCCAGAAGAGACATACACATGACAAGGAAAGAAATCCAGGTACCTATAAAAAGAAAGATCTAGCTAGTAATTATGTCATGTCTAGAATGATGGAACCGAAAAGCAAATCGACGTAGTAATATTTTGCATGCCATGAGCAGTTGATATTAAGGAAAAGAACGAGGATCATGAAAGAAAATATATTGAAAAGATTACACAAAATTTTGATTGGCCAAAATGGAAATGAAGAAATATAGCCAAAAGTGTAAAGAGGAAATAAACATAAATATTATAATTTATAGTAGAGATGTAATTAGACAAGTAGTTCATACACTGTAAGTGTAATACCAGTGGAAGATAAATGAATCTTTGGGTAAAACAATAGTGAAATTTGTGAAACAGTGAGATACGCACATTTGGCTAAATAATGACAATCACAAAGACATGGAATAAAATACGAAGATATATATTCTCATGTAGTGGATGCAATTACTTGGATGTCTTATAATTTTGGCAATAAGAGTGACTAGATATTGCAACCAAAGTTTATTTATACGGACCACTGGATAGTACACATGAATATCAATATTCCTAAATGATTACTGTCATATTATAATTTTTATTTTAGAATTTTTATTCTTGAAACTCTGATTGATTGAATAAAAATGAAAATAAGTTATGTAGATTTATATGAGAATTATTATGAAAGTCATTGAAACTCATGCAGATGTTATGTTGAAAAGATCCTTGGAGGTTTTTCCATACGAATGCTTACATATACGTGGTCCTGAAGTACATATTTAAACTGATATGAAATCAATTCATGATTTTTTTCATGATTGAAAGATGTAAGTTTATATGACAAGAAGGAAAGTCAAGTTGGTAATTTTTCATGATGAGCAAGAATAACTCGTACGTATAAGGAAAATGTAAAAGAGAATTTGTACATGGCGTTCAAATGCAATCAAATATCTTTTATGCGAAAGGGATATTATGAATTAAAAGTCCATGGTAAGATTATATATGCTAGTCATACACGTTTGTTCATTAAGATTATGCTTATATGTACCCCCCAAAACGATGATATTTATATGTTCGAAATGCATCTCTTGAAGAAGATCTGCTTTCGAGGGGGAGGAATATATATGATAATGAGTGTGTACTCTTTTTCTTTATCATGATTTTTTATTCCATGAGGGTTTTTCCATGACAAGGTTTTAACGAGGCAACAAAAACACGCAAGTGATAGACACCTAAGGAGAATGATGTAATTACAAATGACATGTGAAGGTCTATCAGATCCCCAAAGTATTGATGATGCATAAATGAGATCAAGAGAAGAAGATTGGTGTTGCTATAATTTTGTTCAAGTGAAGATTAGAAGACTTACGTACCAAGGCGCTTCGAGATATTACTTTCAATAAATTACCTCATCATATTGGACTACGTCGTCTCAAATATCTCAAGTCATGTACTCATGGGTGAGAGTAAAAGTGAAGATCTGAAGTCATATACATATGAGGAGGAGTAAAAGCGCGTTGCGCTTTTTTCAAGAGGATTGGTTCACCTTATTGGAATACGTCGTTTTGAAGATGTCAAGTTAGGTATTCATTAGGGAGAGAAATGCGTGTTGTACTTTTTGTTTTTAACCATAGTTTTTTCTATTGGATTTACTAGTAAGATTGTAATGAGGCAATATATTACGCGCATTACGAATTAGTGTTTTGTAGTAATGGTAATCCAAGAGGAGTGTTATGAACCGATTAATGGCTCCTATTATAGAACCCATTAATCTAAGTCCATTAGTCTAAACCCATTTGGAGATTAATCTAAACCCTAATCATCATGTATCATATATATAATTGAATAAACACACTTCTCCTATTTCTATCTAAATATTTTCCTTTTTCATTTAATAAACTGAGGCAAAATGAATATTATGTTTTCCTTTTTAATATTCTCCCTAATATATACGATTGAAAATTGGAAATGAGCGAAAAGTATATACTCATATTTTGGTTCTTGATAATGTAAGTTTTCTTACTCCTTTTCTCCGGCCGGATCATGAGTTCTCCGGTGCTAAATCAAGACATGATTGTAGAGATTTTTTCTCGTTTTTCGGTTTCGGATCTCGGAAAATCTAGGCTAATGAACAAAGAGTGCAACAAAAGAAGCTACGAGTCCTGGTTTCAAGACCTCAACCTTAAAAGAACAAATTCTGTTTCCGGATACTTGGTGCAATACAACGAAGAAGGAGGACACAAACTTCAAACCGGTTTTGTTCACGACAGGAGAGTGTTCGAAAACACCAGAATCTCGACCGATTTTCTACCGCCAGGGAAGATAAAGATCGAAGCTTGTGATGCAAGCCATGGGGTTTTGCTCTGTGTTAACGAAACAGAACCAAGTGGTGAACCCGAGTACATAGTCTGCAAACCGACCACAAACCAGTATCAGATAATCCCGCAGTCAAAAATGTCGAATCGGGATGTCTCATTCGGTTTAGCAGTAATCCAATCAAACCCTTTCGGGTACAAAATACTTAGGCTGTCTCGGTTAGTATGGTCACCAGGTACGAACCGGAATCATAACACATTCGTGTGTGAAGTTTTCGATTCCTATTCATTTATATGGAGGAGATTGGAAAATTTGCGTCTACCAAGCAAAGAAGACGGTCTTATTTACTCAAACCCGGTACAAGCTTCTGGATTCTTGCATTGGTTATCTCGGGACGACAGTGTGATCCGGTTCTGTCTCAAAACCGAGACTTGGTCTTTCTATAAAACTCCGAATTTCGGTGTGTCTCCGATATTGGTGAGATACGAAGGGAAGCTAGGTGTTATTCGTTGGTGGATGACCGGTTATGGAGAAGGAGTACACCGGTTATGGGTTTTAAAGAGCAGTTTTCAGAATTCGTGGGTAAAAGTGAAAGATATTAAAAACTTGGGGTTAAGAGATAATGTTTTGTGGACTCCAAGCAACGACGTCGTGACGCTATGTAGCTGGGATCGTTTTTGTTTCTACAACATAAACACAGAGAAGTTTAACATCTCTCACACCAAAAAGGAGTTCACCAATTACGTTAGTTTCCCGTTTTGTTCTGACTACGACAAGGTTGATCTGAACCAAAGAAGAGAGCCACAGTGAGACGGAATTAAAATCTAGGAGTATTTAATTTTATATTATGGTTAGATTTATGCTTAATCCAAAAAATACTTAGCATGTTTGCATTTTATTTCCAAGATTTGACATTTTCTAAGTCTTTTCACAATAGAAACTCTGTCCCTGGATATAAACTGTCAAATTACATTACATTCCAAGATAATTATATGATCTTTTTTGGATTTGTGTTCGAATAAAAATAATAAATAATCAGCCATTTTCTTTTTTATAAACTTGGTCCTCAAGTTACAAATTGTGATGTAAGGGTAAAATAGGTATTCACAGTTTTTGAACAGTTGACAAAACACGTACGTATAAACGTATGAAAGTTATATCTTTGCTAGGGTATACAAATATACACGGTCTCCATCTTTGCCTGTGAACACGAAGCTATGGCGGTTTGTAGTGCCTTTGTTGGTAGCCCGAGGCTGGAGAGCTTGTTGTGGAATCACCATAATCCATCTTCTTCTCGGGGGGCGGTGGGTCTGATTCGGATGAACCGAGGTCCTATCCAGAGAGCTCGTTGCGAGCTTTTGGCGTCTGAGGCAGCCAAGGTCTCTGCTCTGGAGCAGCGTAAGGCTTGTGATACTTTATGTTTTGGCTCTATCTCACCACCTTGGAGTCAAACAAGTCACTCAATGGATGTCCGAGGTTTTTCCCTTTTCCATGTAATCACTAACTACTTCTTTGTGTTTTGGGAAAATGCTGACATAATGCTATTTTCTTTGCCAGACAAGTGGAATCCCAGTTTCCGAGATCTCTCAGCACCTTTGCCAGTTGTACAACGCGGACGTCACGCAACATTTATTTCAAGTATCAGCTGGTCTAGGAGACGTTGGGATACTCTCACAGGTTACTAAACTTGGTCAAAGACTCAATGGGTTTGGCACGAGTATCACTGGCCTGTTTAAAGGCGCCATCACCGTTGCAAAGCGTGTCAGGATCGAGACAGATATCATCCCAGCTGCCGTCAAACTTGCTCACTCAGGACCTTCTAGGATGTTGGTTATTGGTGCAGAATATATTGGGGAGCTTGTAATTAAGCACTTGGTTGCTAACCGCTGCATTACGATGGTGGTTGTCAACCGATGCCAAAAGATAGTTGCAGATATCCACAAGGAGATGCCTCCTGGCGTTGAGATCATTTACAAACCCCTCGATGAGATGCTAGCTTGTGCTGCAGAAGCTAGTGTAATCTTTACTTGCACATCATCTCACACACCTCTTTTCTTGAAGGAGCACGTAATTGACTCTCCCTCCCCTCTGCAATGCAAATGTGAGGCTCTTTGTTGATCTCTCTGTTCCTCGAAATGTTGGGTTATGTGTCGCTGAGATTGACGGTGCACGGGTTTACAACCTCGATGACATCATGGAAATTGTTGCTGCCAATAAGGACGAAAGGCTGGAAGTTCAGTCTATAATAACAGGGGAATCAAAATGGTTTGAAGCGTGGAGGGATCGGCTCGAGTTTGTTCAAACACTCAAGGAAATAATGGGATATCCTCAGAATTTAGTCCGAGGTCCAGAGCTTGAGATGACACACAACGACATAATCCATGAGGCACTGATGGAAATGCTAGATGATCTATTCCAAACTTTGTGGAACAGGATGATTGCAGGAGAGTGAGCGAAGATAGCTTCCGAGGAAGCAGATGCTCTACCTCTGATTGAGGTCCTACATGAGAAGTAAGCCACAACTGTTTGATCATGTTTGCTGTTTGAAATTTATTTCGAATCATAAACCTATCAATGCTCTTGCTGTAATCAATTTTTTAAAAACTTTATGGTGTGTTGGAATCTTAAATAAACGCTAATCTACCAGGAACAAGACCTAGTACCCACAAACATAAAGATTCACAAACCTCAGCATTATTTAAGATTCACAACTTTATTTTCAACATTTAACGATTCACCAAAAACGCTAATCTACCAAAACAAGACCTAGTACCCTAAATCTTGAACAACGAACAAAACAAGACATGTATACATTTTGTTATATAATCAATCAATGAACAAATGTTACATAAGTGATATTCAATTTCTTCTCTCTTACAAACACAAGAGAAGTAAAAAAAAAAAGAATCGCTTTCCTTGGAAATAATTTGTCTACAAATATCTGACCTGTGAAGATTTCGGATTATTTCCGGAAAGTATAACAGTTTCTGTCTTCTTGTATTTGTCTTGAAGCTGATGTGTTTTGACTTCAAAACATACTTATACTGATGCATCCCTGCAAACAGAATATTCACATTAAAAGCTTACTCCAAGACTTTACAAAACGATGAGATGGCTTAAGATGAATTACCTGAGGGGGTATAATGCAGTCCATTTCAAGCATGATGTCTCCTAGTAAACAACCTTCATCGTGGTTTTGATAGAGGGGAAGGAGATGGTCGTATGTGCCGGGATATGTTGATAATGGCTCACACTACATAACCAGAAGTTTTACAATTGGTGTTTAGACTTCTGTTAGTTTCTTTCAAATAAGAAGGGATCATGTTTGCTTACCAATCATGATAACCGACGATTGTTCATTGTAGCAGGTACGATGTTGACAAATTAAACGGGATGCGGGTTCATAACTGCAGAAAATCAACCAATGAAAGTGTTTGTGTCCATCACATTCCGCACTTCAGTCTTGGCAACATTCATCAAATCCCAGTAACTCTCCAGAAGTTTGTGTCCAATGTAAATTCAACTTCGTTCATGCTTGGTGAAATTGAATGTAAAAGCACCCAAAAAGATTGCATCTTTCGAGTTTCACGTGTTTGGAAGTGCAACATTTGTGTCACTGGTCAAAAGCCGATGGTTCATCAAATAATTCTGCAACTCTACAGCTTCGATTATACATCCAAGCTCATAGTGTTTCTTCAAGACACTAACACACAAAATCTCATCAGGTAGAATTCCTTTTCCGATCATTTCCTTGAGGAAGGATCTAGCTTTCTGCAACTGATTGCATTGTGATAATCCCCAAACTAATGAAGTGTAAGCAATCAAATTAAGCTTCATACCAATCTCAGCCATTTTGTCACGTAAAGCCAAAGCCTCTGACACATTCCCTTGCTTCAAGTTCCCATCCATTAGCAATGTGTATGCAGTTTTGTCTGGAACTACACCCTTTTGACTCATTTGTTCGAAAAGAGTTGTCGCAGCCTCAACTTGATTCTCTTTACAGAGACCACCAATCATTGCTGTGTATATCGCTACGTTAGCTTGTAGACCAAAATCATTACTTATCCTCCCAAAATAATCAATCGCCTTAGAAACCAAACTGTTTTTGCACAGCCCATCAATCAAAACGCAAAAGGTAACAACTGTGACCTCGATATCAAGTTCTAGCATCTCGTTCAGTATATACAATCCCTCAGTCGGTTTTCCTGACTTAAAGTAAGCATCCATTAACGTTGTGTATATCACCGTATTAGCTTTAATACCATCTTCCTGCATTTTACTCATCACTACCTTAGCAGCCTCGATCTTCTCTAGACTGCATAACCCCCACATTAAAGTTCCATACAGCACCGAATCTGGTTTAATACCTCTCCCTTTCAATTCTTCTAGCAGCTCCAATGCTCGGTCCATGTTTTTTGCCTTTACAAATCCATGAATCAGAGAGTTGTAACTTGCAAAGTTTGGAATCACACCGGCTGTATCCATTTTGCCAAAAAATTCTTCAGCTTCTTTCATTCTCTCTGCATCACAGAGGCCATCAATCAGTGCAGTGTAAGTAACTACATTCCATTCCACACCCATCTTCAACATCTCATTAGCCAGTCTAAAAGCTTCAGGGAGATTACCAATCTTACAATTGGCATCCATGAGGGAATGATAGGTATACTCATTAGGCACAACACCAACTCTTCTCATGTCAAGATAAAGGTTGATGGCTTGTTGCAACATACCCTCCTTACAAAAAGCATCAACTAAAGTACTGTAACTCCTAACATTCGGTTTTAACCCACTTTGTTTCATCTCCCTATAAAACTCCAAACCCTTGGGTAATTTCCCCAATTTAGAGAAACAATTGATCAGTGTGTTGTATGTTATGAGATTAGGCTCACAACTCATGCGCTTCATTTCTTCGAAATAGAAAACCATATCATCTAATCGACCAACTTTGCCATGACCATCAATCATAGAATTATATGTGACAGTGTCTGGAAACAAACCTCTAGACTTCATTTCTTCAAAAAAGCCTCTTGCAGCTTCTACATCTCCTTCTTTACACATACAATCTACCATTATGCTGTAAGTAAACACCGTCACTTTGATACGAGCCCCAACCATGTCTCTGAAAAATCTCTTCATGGCATCCACCTTCCCCAATTTCCCCAACCTATGCAATAAACCGTCGCAAGACCGGGTTTTGGGGAAAACCCTGAATCTATCCATCTTAGAGAAACACAGAACAGCTTCCTCAAGCATTCCTAGATCAATCAAAACCTGAAACAAAGCATTAAAGACTCCAAAACCAGGAACACACACATTCCTTGTAGACCATAGAAGATCAAAAACATCATCTTTATCAGACTTGGAAGACAAAACCATCTCTCTAAGGATACAATTAGCATCACTATACATTCGAGCACAAAACAGAATGTGAGCTAGTATAGAGTAAGATTCAACGGTGTGCTTAAACCCATTCCGAGTCATGCACCATTTGAAGAAATTGAATGCTAATTTAGGGTCCTGTTTCAATCCAACGAGAACCCTCGAAACCGAAATCGGAGCCAATGAAGAATCAAAAAGCTTCTCAATTTGGGGATCATTCTGAACAACCATACGGACCCAATCTCTATTGAGAACTTGGGAATCGGAAGCAGGACCGGTTTTGGTAACAAATGGGTATCGGAAGATACAGAGGAAGCTAGTGAACCAAACGAATGGGTAGGAGATAAAGGAAGATTGGCAAGGAGAAGAGGAACAAGGGCGATGGAATCTGCGATTGAAATGAAGAAAGATGCGAAGAGAACAATACATTTCGTGACCATGAAATGTATTCCAACTCCTGAGGAAGAAGAAAGTAGGGTTTATGAAGTCAGTAAAAAAAAATTAAAACAACAAACATGACTATTAAATTTAATCAGTGTCATTTTAGCGATTTGGAATCATATTTTAAAAATTAATTATCAAATTGTAATCAGCAGAATGGGATCAAAATCAGACCGTTGGTCAAGCCCCCTTTGTGGAGAAGCCGAGGAAACAACAACTCAAATTACCCATGTAGGATTCCCAAATTCTCGCATCACTATTCAATTCTTGTGGATAGTCAACGAACTGAGAAATCTTCTCTTCGACATCCATGATCTCCTAGTGTCTTCTCTTCTATCCTTTTCTCCTTTATTTCTCGATTACCAAATGTTGTAACTGGCAATTCGGCAAAATCTGCATTATTGTCTCTTAACGCGGCTCTTGGAACTTAATTTCTATAAAGTTCTTTAGTTTGTCCAAAAAAAAAAGGTGTGTGAGCTTTCGCCAGTTACCCATGTATCAGGTGACCTTCTGCATTCTATTAAAAGTAATGTTTTGATTTGGTTAGAATTGTATAAAATCCCCTCGGGAGCATTGTACACTGTTTCCTTTCATCGGCTGGAATCTTTGAAAAATGCATAATGAATGTGTTTATCAAGGAAAACGTTGGTCCATACCAAGCTTGGTTATCAAAGCCTTAGCTAATCATAACAGTGTGAAAAAGTCTTAATAAGTTGTCTTGAGCCAGTCTAATGCCAAATGTCAAGAGACAAATAATACACCAAAGCATCCCAATGAAGCTCTGCTAAAATCTAAATCCTCTTCTTGTTTTATGGATGCCTCATAGACTGTCAAACAACATCAAGCAAGAATTGGATGGCACCTAGTTGTAGGAACTTAATTTACAACAATAGGAGCAAACTGATATTTGTAGAGTGAAATACACAACTAAATCATTAATATAAAAATACCGATACAAGAATTAAAAAGAAGAATATATGTGCAGAGGCAAGATATATCATATATCTTTAATTCTTAAAACACCCTGTAGTGTGACGATTGTGTGGAGTTATATGGTGCAACCTAAGATAAGTGTTAGCTCGATATAGAGATAGAATCAATCTAGAAACCTAACTCGCTCAATCAAGTAACTCCTGACATGTATAAACCACCATTAGAAGCATGCCCCTAGGACTTCTGACAGACCACACAACGTTCCACAAAACGTTCGACATCACGTCGTAGCATCGGCCAAAAAATAAGAACACGCCACAAGATGAAGAGTACGATCGTGGCCTACATGTCCTTCGCGATGAATTTCAGAAACAAGTTAAAAACGGAGACTACAATCTGGAATACACAGACGTGTACCACGAAAGAGAAAACCGTTGGACAAGGTATATTCCGAAGAACGGCCAGCACTAGCAGCTTCAAAGACGGGACCAAAAAATGGATTAGAGATATAAAGGTCAGCAAACGTATGAAAGCCAGGAACAAAGACGTTTAAGATAGCCAAAAGCGAATGACGACGACTCAACGCATCAGCAACATAGTTTGACACACCCGAAGTGTGTTTAATAACAAACGTAAATTGTTGGAGATAAGAAATCCATGAAGCATGGCGAGCTGATACTTTGTCTAGATTTCCAAGATATTTAAGGGCATCGTGGTCGGTGTATAAGACAAACTCCTTGTGAAACAAATAATGTCTCCAATGCTTAACGGCCTGAATGATAGCATAGAACTCCACATCATAATGCTGTACCGAGATCGATCACCAGAAATCTTTGCACTATAAAAAGCAATAGGCTGATTGTTTTGGCTAAGGACAGCACCAACACCAGTCTTAGATGAGTCACAATGTAACTTAAAGACTTGAGTAAAGTCGGGAAGAGCAAAAATAGGGGCCGAGCTCAACTTGTCTTTAATAATGGCGAATGCTTGAGATGCCTCAGATGTCCGCACAAAATCTTTTGCCTTGATATAATCAGTAAGGAGAGACATAAGACCACTAAACTGAGGAACAAAACGTCGATAGGAAGAAGCTAAACCATGAAAGCTACGAATTTTGGTGAGTGTAGTGGGTTGTGGCCAAGAAAGGATGGCGGAGAATTTTCCGGGATCGATAGCTTAACCGTTAGCTGAGACGACGTAGCCAAGAAAATGAACATGGGGGGAGGGGGTGCCGCACTCACACTTCTTTAAGGTGGTAAACAAACTATCACGGTGCAAAACCTCCAAGACAACTCACAAATGGCCAAGATGATCAATTAAACAAGTGCTGAAAATCAGAATGTCATCGAAATAGAAAACCACAAATTTCTTAATAAAAGGACGTAAAGTTTAGTTCATCACACACATAAAAGTGCTGGGAGCATCCGACAAGCCAAAAGACATTACGAGTCATTCATAAAGTCCTTTACGAGTCTTGAAAGTTGTTTTCCACTCATCACCGGGCGAATACGAAGTTGATGATAACCACTCTTCAAATCTAATTTAAAAAATATGTAGGCTACACCAATCTAATCAAGGATATCATCAAGACGAGGAATAGTGAAACGATAACGTACCGTAATTTTATGATAACACGACTATCAACACACATACGCCACGACCCGTCTTTTTGGGGAATAAGAAGGACCACATACGCAAATCCGAAATATGTTGAAGAATCACCATAGCCTTAGCTTCGAACTCCTCGCTCTTGATCTCTTCTAGATTTTTGTCGTTCCATCCGCCGTGAGTGTGGCTGGAGAAGCAAACTCTGGCTTTGGTGAATCTAGATCTGTGATTGGTAAACCCAAATCTGAGATCTGGTGAATGAGAACGATTCTGCATCATGATAATTAACAGAGACATGGACCAAAAGAGAAATTAGAAAATAATTTACATAAAGATCTCAACGCCAGTGACGACAAAGCATTGGTCGTCAAAAACAAAAAAAGCTTCGAATAGGAAAAGAAGATCACGGATCTCCTCACTTTTTACCTCTCGGACCAGATTACTTTGCTCCTCCATAGGCATTGGAATTGAATTAAGGCCTCAAGTTCATCCGTTGTAATTCCTTCAAAACCAGTTGGGTGATAAGTAAGGAAATCACTAAAGAAACACATTGCCTCAGCCTGGATATCTTCTCTGCATGTCATCATCGTCCCATCTAATTTTTTCACCTCCCTGATGATATTGCGGATCTCTCTTGTCTTCGCCGCGTGATGAAAAGTTTTTGTGGTTTGATCTCTATTATTCAACTATTGAAGCTTAGCCCTCTGTCGTAAAACGTGTTCTTCGAGTTCAACAAGGTGATCCCATCGCAGGGCTGCCTCTGTTTCAAGCCGTTGAATTTCACTCGTTGGGGTCATCTGAGTAGTAGTTCGTCGTCGGTAAATCTCTAACTAAGCACCATGAGCTTTCGTCACCAAATTACCGAGCTTCTCTCTGGGCATTAGGCGCAGCTTGGTTTGAGGTGCTTTAATTGTTTGGAGAAACAAAAAATGGTTGACGTTGAATGAAATAAAGCCGCATAGCTTTGCCATGAGTCCTCTACTGCCTGTAAGAATCCCTCCTGCTTGGTAAGCACATTGACAAACTTAAAAGGTTTTTTAGTTGTCGGATATAATGCATCAAGCACCACTCGACAGCGCAAGTGATCCGGACGACCCCTGCTTCAAAAACACAATATGAGTGAGGATTATTCAAAACCCATTCTTTGTTGATAGGCACTTTATCCAGTTTTTTTACTCATCATCTCTTCTTCTCTTTTATTGCATCATGTGAACAACGGACCATGAAAACCCATGTCTGTTAAAGAACAATTCCGAATAATCTCTTGGAAATCCATAGCTCCGCTTGTCAAAGTGTAGCTTGGACTAGAGTGTTTGTCACTGTCAACAATCTCATTAAATCAGCCCACAACTCTTTCCGATTCAAAGCCAAATTGGAGGCATATACAAATGAAATAAGGAATTCGTCTTGTCCATGTATATACACCGAAGCTATGATCAATTGATCACTCTTAAAAACTGGTGTCAACCTCACCGAGCTCTCCACACTATCCATATACATCCTAGCTTGTGTGATTCATAGTTGCACAAACCTAAAAACTCCAATGGCTCAATTGATCACTCTTAAAAACTTTTCCTTTTTACCTGTAAAGGTTGTTAGGCTCTCCTCACGAGCTTTTAACCATTAGCACTGATATTTCTCCATCCGTATTCCACCCCTGTATACTTATTTTTGTGTTTAATAAAATTTCTAGAAGAAAAAAAAAAAGGGTGAAACAAACTTTCAGTAGATAATTGGTGTAAAATACTGAATCCCAAATGCACTCTTTAGATTCGGTTTAGATCCGGTTAAGGGATTTGAATACTGTTAATGAGGGTTTCAGTCTAGTTACTAAAAATATCTCTAGTTAAAGCCTTTTCTTGGAAATTTACCAGTTAACGTGAAAGCACAAGTGGAAGCTTCTCTTCTTCATCTTTCTCTCATTGACTTTGTTTGTGTTCACTCTCTCTCTTCGTCAATGCTCTTATCTTCTCAATTCGATCTACAAGGTTTCTTCGGTAATTCGAGTGTTTCTTCGGATCTCGAATTGATGGAGACTATTGCTGGATTCGCCGATTCCTATGACATCAGCTGCACAAGCTTCTTCGCCTCTGCTGCAGCACCTGCTCCTACGGATAACACCGAATCTTCAATTGTTTATCCAGAGCTGGAAGTCATCACCGGACCTGATGTATCTGCTCTTCAACTCCTCTCTAACAGCCTCGAGTCCGTCTTCGACTCGCCGGAAGAGTTCTACAGTGACGCTAAGCTGATTCTCTCCGGAGGAAGGGAAGTATCTTTCCACCGTTGCGTTGTATCAGCCAGAAGTCCGTTCTTGAAGAAATCGTTAGCAGCAGCTTCCGAGAAGAAGGAGAAGGAGAAGGAGAAAGATTCCTCCTCTGCCGTTGTGAAGCTTGAGCTGAAGGAGATTGCTAAGGATTACGAAGTCGGATTCGATTCGGTTGTGACTGTTTTGGCTTATTTATACAGCGGAAGAGTGAGACCGCCGCCGAGAGGAGTTTCCGATTGCGCTGACGAGAATTGCTGCCACGACGCTTGCCGTCCTGCGGTGGATTTCATGGTGGAGGTTCTCTATTTAGCTTCTGTTTTCGAGATTCCCGAATTGGTAACTCTCTACCGGAGGCATTTATTGAGAGTTGTGGACAAAGTTGTGTTAGAGAACACATTGGTTATACTCAAGCTTGCTAACATTTGTGGTGAAGCTTGTGTTAAGCTAGTGGATCGATGCAGAGAGATTGTTGTCAACTCTGATCTAGAATTAGTGAGTCTCGAGAAGTCTTTGCCGGAGCACATGGTTAAGGAGATAGTTGATATCCGTAAAGAGCTCGGTTTGGAGATGCCTGCGGTGGACAAACATGTTTCGAATATACATAAGGCGCTCAACTGGAATGATCTTGAGTTACTTAAGTTGCTTTTGAGTGAGGGGCATACGAGTCTGGATGATGCCTATGCTCTTCATTTTGCTGTTGCGTATTGTGATGTGCAGACTGCCACGGATCTAATAGCTTTGGAGCTTGCCGATGTTAATCTTAGAAATCCAAGGGGATACACCGTGCTTCATGTTGCTGCAATGCGCAAGGAGCCAAACCTAATACTATCTCTATTGGAAAAAGGGGCAAGTACATCAGAAACATCTTTTGAAGGTAGAACCGCTCTCGTGATTGCAAAACAAGTCACCAAGGCGGCTGAATATAATAATGTTCCGGAGCAATCCAAGCCTGCTTCCAAAGGTCCATTATGCATAGAGTTACTAGAGCAACCAGACAAACAAAATTCAAATGCTGGAGACCTTTCTCCCTCTCATGTAATGGATGCCGATGAACTGAAGATGAGGCTGCTCGACCTTGAAAATAGAGGTATCTCTCAACTCTTGGAGATCAGATTCTCCAACGTTTATTTGAATTAAATGTTGTGTTCTCAGTTAGGAAAATAATTTGTATTCAGTTGCACTGGCTCGACGGCTCTTTCCAATGGAAGCACAAAGTGCAATGGATATCGCCCAAGTGAAGGGAACGTGTGAGTTTGTAGTAACTAGCCCTGAGCCTGACCATCTCACTGGTGCAAAGAGACCATCACCAGATCGAAAGATAGCAGCACCGCTCAAAATCCTTAAAGAGCATGAGAGTAGACTAAAAGCGCTTTCTAAAACTGGTATGGATTCTCACCCATCTCTTTATCAACAAATAACCAAAAAAAAATGATGTTTAAATATGGACTTGTTACTTGTCATAGATAACTGAAATAAACCCTGTCTGAACTTATTTCCTTTATTTTGTATCATCAGTGGAACTCGGGAAACGCTTCTTCCCTCGCTGTTCGGCAGTACTTGATCGGATCATGGACTGTGGGGACTTGACTCAATTGGCTTGCGGGGAGGAAGACACTCCTGAGAAACGACTACAAAAAAAGCAAAGGTACATGGAAATACAAGAGTCTGTGAAGAAAGCCTTCAGTGAGGACAAGGAGGAATTTGGAAAATCGTCTCTCTCGCCATCTTCTTCCACGTCGAAATCGACCACTGGAAAGAAGAGGTCTAACGGTAAACTCTCTAATCGGCGTCGCTGAGACTCTTGGGGTAATTTTTTTGATGTACCAACTATTCTCGCTGCAGGTGTGTTTGTAACTTTTTGAACCAGCCATTTACAAATTTGTGATATATATTTATGTACATCAATAATACATTATGGGTGTTAAGAGTTAATTAGAATCCAGGAGTGAAAAGTTGACAAATGTTTCAGGTACTTATTATCTTCTACCCAGAACCAATAAGAAACCAGAATTTCCAAAATCAGATTTTTTTTTTTTTTTGAGTTGATGCGCGCTATTCGAATGTGTTAATTTTATTTGTTTCATTTGATTTGTTCTTAAAATAACAATATATCAGAAATATTTAGTTAATTGTAGTATAGTTTTAGAATATTTTTTCTCATATTATTTTAAGTTTTTTATGATAATCTTTATAATTTATTATTTTGACAATGTATTGTATGACCGTAGAAAATCAAACAAAATTTGTAAATAACCACATCTTCTTATCTCCATCAAATTTTCAACCTCAAATTCCACTATTAACTCATGTAATTGGGAAGAGAGAAAAGATATTTTGAAACTCGAACGATATTCTCTGATAATAAAAGCATATAATTGTGTGAAACATATTATATATTTTACAAAATAAAAATATTAACCATCAATACAAAAAAAACTTGGTAACCATTTCACAATTGATGGTTATTTAAAAAATACTAAGTTTAATTTAATATAATATGTTATATTTTATAAACATTTGTTTTTTATATATTACACAAATAATAAACTACTAAATTAATGTAAGTCTATGTCAATATATTTAAATATTAAGATAAACCAAATTGACTTATATCAATTAACTGTTAATACAGTGCGGTTAAATTGAAACAAAGTGGGAATGGAAAAAATCTTCAAAACTCAAGGAAAAATATAACAAAACTAATTGGAAAATGACTATACAATCAATCTTTTGATGTCCGTGACAACATATATTGAACAAATTTAAATATATCGAAAAAGGATATTAAAAATAATTACAAATATCAAAATGATTAGTAATTTGATTTATCTTAATGTTTAAATATATTGATATGAACCTACATTAATTTAGTAGTTTATTGTTTGTGTAATATATAAAAACAAATGTTTATAAACTATAACATATTATTTTAAATTAAACTTAGTGTTTAGCAAATATTTAAAATTTTCATGGTAGTAAAAAAATAAACAATTATTTTAATTCCTAATAGGTGATTAGACACTGCATTTAGAAATAATTAATTATCTTATCAAACATAAATGATAAATTATTGACTTAACCAATATTCATATCAATAAATATAGGAATTAAAATTATAAATAAAATAAATTTATGATCACTAACTAAAACAGTGATTAAAAATCTTAGCAAAATAACGTAAAGTATATATAATGATAAAAATTTCTACTATATTAAATTTACAGATTGTCTACCTCCCCTATTATTTTTGTTATGGTTAAATCAAAGATTTTTTTATAATGGTTCTAAATGTATAAATCAAAATATAAAATTAACTGATTTCAGTATGTGTGATTTTTTAATTTTGTATTGAAAAAGTTTAATATAATTATTTATTTCAAGTCATAATATGAATATTAATAAAATACTTAATTTTAGAATTTTAAATTGAATATTAATATGATTTCTACTATTTTACAATTGATATCATGAATGACTTTTGATATTTCTTTTGTAACTAAATGCACTAAAACTAAATATGTAATTAATATGTGAAGTGTATATAAATTAATTATTTTTCAAAATTAAATATTGGAAATTTGGAATGATGTTACACACATATGGTTGATGAGGTGTCTTCATCAAAAGAGAGAAAAACTTACTTTATATATAGTTTTAAATTAAACTTAATGTTTTTCAAATAACCATCAATTGTGAAATGGTTGCCAAGTTTTTTTTGTATTGATGGTTAATATTTTTGTTTTGTAAAATATCTAATATGTTTCACACAATTATATGCTTTTATTATCAGAGAATGTCGTTCGGGTTTTCAAAATATATTTTCTCTCTTCCCAATTACATGAGTTAATAGTAGAATTTTGAGGTTGGAAAATTGATGTAGATAAGAAGATGTTGTTATTTACAAATTTTGTTTGGTTTTCTCGTGTTTTAAAGATTGTTTATCTTCTCTATTATTCTTATTATGGTTAAATCAAATATTTTGTTTATAACGGTTCTAAATGTATAAATCAAAATATATAATTAACTGATTCATTATGTGTGATTTTTAAGTTTTGTACTGAAAAAGTTAAATATAAATATTTATTTCAAGTTATAATATGAATATTAATAAAATACTTAATTTTAGAATTTTAAATTGAATATTAATATAATTTTTACTATTTTACAATTGATATCATGAATGAATGACTTTTGATATTCATTTTGTAACTAAATGTACTAAAACTAAATATGTAATTAATATGTGAAATGTATATAAATTAATTATTTTTCAAAATTAAATATTGAAAATTTAGAATGATGTGGAACTTGTAGTTGATGAGGTGGTTTCAACAAAAAGACAGAAAAAGTTAGTTTATATATATAGATTAACCTTTGCTACACAAGTTTTAGGGATGAGATCAGAGAAGACTGAGTGCAAAAGCAAGGTGCGTCCTCATTCTATTCAATTAGGTCCAGATCAGTTAACTTTGGAAATAATCATTTTCTCAATGAAAAATAGATGCCTGAAATGTTAGTAATCGGTCCTTATTTAAGTTTCTTGATTGCGGATCAAATATTTCATTTCCATATCCAGCTGTTTAGCTTGGTTTTCCTTCAAGGTTCAGGGAAGAGACCAGTTAACGAACAATCTTGTTTCACAAACGAAAACAGAGACACGGCAGGTTTAGTCCAAAACGTCAAAAGATACTATAGAAATAGTAAGGTGTTCCTCTTCTTCTCATTAGTATGAGTAGGTTTTTGTTTGAACTTGCCTGACACAATAGTTGGAGACGGTGGTGGCGGAGTGACCGGAGGGAACAGTGTCGGAACTCCAGAAGCTTCTATATAACTGTTCAATGGAGTAACTGTCGTCTACATACTGCAAAGGGTTGATCTTGAGCTTCTCACAGACTGCTAGAGCGTGCAGACATGGGAACTTGTTCACTTGAAACTTCCCGCACGTGCAGGTTGAGTCATTCAACTGAACAATCCATCCATCCTCCTGCGATGGCTCTGTGACCTGAAACGTATTGTTGTCTAATGGCATTACAATGGAATCTGTCCTGAACTCTTCAAGCTTGTCTATGACAGGTTTAACGTAGATTCTCCGTGGTTAAGCCTATTACGGCTATCAGAAAGACTGTTCTGAAAATCCAATCTCAGCTCATCAAACAGAAGCAGTGTAGCCGCTGTCACTGGGAGACCAGGAGACCAAAAGCTTTCACAAACTGAAAACAAGTTTTCTCTCATTATTGTCATGATTCCGTATCTCCGACCACTGTCATGAACAAGAGCCCATTGATGTGGATGCATCTGGTCAAACCATCTCCGAGCTTTTGGGTTCTTCTCTTTGATGTCATTCATGTAGGAATCAAAGTCTTCCTTCTCACTCACCAATCCAGCCTGTTCTACAAGACTCTCCAGGTAATTGTCTTTAAAAACGTCCAGGAATTGAGAGCATACATGTTTTAGACAGAACCTGTGATAAGCCCATGGTTCTTTCCACGGAGACCCGAATTCGTTGATAACAGCAACTATGTCGGGGTGGGGGCTGGTGATGAGGCAAAGGCCGTTCCTTCGTGTAACTTTCTCTCTGATTCCAGTGAGAAACCAACGCCAACTATTCGTAGACACTTCTTTGGTAACCGCAAATGCAAGCGGGAAATAGCAATCATCAGCATCAAATCCTGAGGCAATCATCATTGTCATAGGGTACTTACCATTACTGAAGTCTTTACTGTCCACTACGATCAGAGGTTTACAGTGACGAAATGCTTCAATTGACTGTGGAAATGCCCAAAACACACCACGGAAAGAGGCGAAATTCAGGGTTGGGAAAACGATCATATTGCCAGTCCATCACCAGCCCATTAGATGAGTTAAATGCAGTCATTAATTTGGGCAACATTCTGAAACTCTCATCCCAACCACCATATAATTTTTTAATCACTTCCTGTTTGGCTTTCTTCATCTCTGAAGTTTCAAGCTCGTAGCCGAGGCTTTCAAACCACAACTTTCCAACTCTGCAACTGTTACTGTAGGTTGTACCCTGATCAGACATTCAATTTGCTCTGCTGCAAATTCCAAGTTGAATTTTTCTGGCTTTATAGGACAGCAAGTATGTTGATCACTACACTTGGTTATCTCAACAAGGCCATGCTCTTTCATTCTAGCTGCTTGAAGCGACCATTTGCATTTCCATCTTACGCATTCCAACTTATACTCATCTTTCTTGATCTCTTGTACTAAACACTTTTGCTGCCGTCTAAATGACCACCAGTCCACCGCCTTCTTCAGCTCATCTCTGTCTTTAAAACACAACCCCACACGCAATTCATGATCATCAACCCACAAACTGGATAGAGACCTCAGTTTTGTAGCACTTGAACTGACACATTTCTTTAAGCATGCACTTGCCGACGCCTCCAAGCCTGGCACTCGCAAATATTTGTCTGCATTGCTGTTATTCGTTTTTAAATGAATCTCCCGAGCCACTCCCTGAATTTCTAACCGAATATCCCTCTCTGCTTTAACTTGTGGAAGTGTCTCATTCATATGCGCATTAGCTTCTTGGGGATATTGTATCCTTGGCCTTTTTGAGGAGCTACCTGGAATGTCCAATGGCAATGAACAAGCAGCAGGAACAACACTGCCATCAGAAGTTGGTATAACTTCCAAATACAATTCCACATAGTTTATAGAAGGATGATTGCTTGGCACCTCTAGCATAGTCTCCAAACTAGTGTCGTCCACCACGGGGAATTTTAAATACGTAAAGAGATGGGATGAAACAGCAACAGGGTACCTACCGAACAATTCAAACTTGAATTTCTTCTTATCGAATCCAGTAATGATATGAAGCCCATCCAACAATCGACTTAACTCAGTCTTTTGCTTGACACTGATCTTCTTAGGAGTTGCTCCTTGATAGCAAACACCATCAGGACCATACTTGATGCAACCATTCCAGTAACACAACACCAAAACCTCTTTTTCAGCCATGAGCGTAACAAACCTGCATAAAATTAAAAGTAAAGATGTAGACTTTTTTGGATTCTCGGTTAATAAGAACCCTAAAGAAGCTACCTTTCATAGTAAATAGCGGTGTGGGGGGGCTCTAATTAGAGAACGGACAAGAAAGGTGAAGCCTTCATAGCTCAAATGAGATGAGAGAAGAGAAAGGGTGAAGCTAGTGGCAGAAGCAGCGAAACCCATTAAAAAGACAAACTTTAAACAACAAAACTCAACCCCCACAAATCCCCAAACCAAATGATAGTGACACGGAAACCTAAAGAGAACCCAAGCTCAAGAACGAACACTTGTACTTACTTGTAAAGCGATTAGAGATTACAGATTTAATTTGAGTGAAGAAGCTTGGATTTTTAGAAACTGGAAGTGATTTCACGGTTGCTAATTAAGGAAGCGAACCACCATTCTCCTTACTTACTTTGCATGTTTTGTTTTGCCGGGCAAAAAAGAAAAACCCACAAAATATCTCTGTTTTTCCATTTATGTTAAGAAGGCGTCACAAAAGCCAATTGGGCCGAAACAAGATAGCCCAATAGTCTTTTTTAATCACCGAAAGCCCAATATAGTATTTATAACTCGTTTACTTGTTCTATTTTCACTGAAAATCAGATGAATTGTTGGCTGTGAAAGATTGTATTGGAAAATGGGGAAAAAGAATGAGATCAAATCTTTTAGCTTAGTTCAGAGGCTCACCAAGAATGAAACTACCAAAGCAGACTGAGTTCCACATGAAAATAGCAGTACAGTGTCTCTGGTACAAAACAAAATATAGATAACCCCAACCAGTTTATACATAATTAGTTAGCTAGAATCCAAGAAAATCCTAAGTCCAGTCTGTTTCAGTTCCACACATATCCATCTAACTTTTAGCTCTTCTTCTTCTTAGTTCGAGGAGTAGTGTTTTGTTTGGACTTACAAGATACAATAGTTGGAGGTAGTGGCCGCGGAATGATTGGAGGTAGTGGTGGCGGAATGATTGGAGGGAGTAATGTCGGAACTCCGGAAGCTTCTGGCCAAGCTGATACTTCAGGAACAGAACTAAAAGTAGCAGCGTAAGTTCTGTAGAACCGTTCAGAAAGGTAACAGTCTTCCACATACTGCAAAGGGTTGAATCTGAGCTTCTCACAGACTGCTAGAGCGTGCACACATGGAAACTTGTCCACTTGAAACTCCCCGCACGTGCAGGTTGAGTCATTCAACCGAACAATCCACCCATCCTTTTGTAGTAGTGTTATGACCTGAAATGCATTATTGTCTAACGGCATCACAATGTAAGTAACAGAAGCTGTCCTGAACTCTTCAAGCTTCTCTAAGACACGTTTAGTGTACATTTCTCCACGGCTAAGCCTACCACGGCTATCACAAAGACCCTGTTGAAAATATAATCTAAGCTCATCAAACAGAAACAGTGCAACCGCTGTCACTGGCAGACCAAGAGTTTGAAAGCTTTTACAACAATCAAACAGATTTTCTAGATAGATACTAATGGCACCGTATCTTCGACCATTGTCATGAGCAAGAGCCCACTGATGTGGAGGCATTTGGTCTAACTACCGCCGAGCTTCTGGATTCTCCTTTTTAATGGTCTCCATGTGGGAATCAAATTTATCCTGCTGCTTCGTGGATCCAGCTTGTTTCATAAGGCTCTTAAGGCGGCTGTTTTGGAACACGCCATCGAATTCGGAGCTCAGATGATCAAGACAGAACCTGTGATAAGCCCATGGTTCTTTCCACAGAGAACCAGGTTCGTTAATAACAGCGAGTATGTCTGGATGGGGACTAGAGATCAGGCAAATGCCTTTCCTTTGTGTAACTTTCTCTCTGATTCCATTGAGAAACCAACGCCAATTATCTGAGGATGCTTCTTTGGTAACTGCAAATGCAAGCGGGAAATAGCAATCGCCAGCGTCAACTCCTGCGGCCATCATCAATTTCAGAGGGTACTGGCCATTCAAGTCTTTCGTGTCCACTACGATCAAAGGCATACAGTATTGAAATCCTTTGATAGACTGTGAAAATGTCCAGAACACGCCACAAAAGGATGCAAACTTAGGATTAGGACAAAGATCGTATTTCCAGTCCACAACGACCTCATTAGATGACTGTAATGCAGCCATTAATTTGGGCAATAGCCTAAAACTTTGATCCCAGTCTCCAAATATTTTTCTGATCGCGTCCTGTTTTGCTGCCTGCATCTCTCCATTTTCAAGATTGTAGCCAAATTTCTCAAACCACCAATTTTCCAACTCTGCAATTGTTAGTGTGGGTTGTACCCTGATCAGACATTCAATCTTCTCTGCTGCAAATACTGAATCAAACTTTTCTGGCTCTATAGGACAACAAGTATGTGGACCGGTATACTTGGTTATCTTAATAAGTCTGTATTCTTCCATTCTAGCTGCACAAAGCGACCAATTGCATTTCCATCTGATGCACTCAAACATATACTCGTCCTTCCCATTTTCTTGCACTTTATACTTTTGCCGCCCTCTTATGCAGCACCAGTCTACGGCCTTCTTCAGCTCATCGCTATCTTTGAAACACAACCCCACACGCATTTCATGATCATCAACCCACAAACTGGACAGACACCACGGTTTTGAAGCACTTGACCCAACGCCTTTGTTCAAGCATGTATTTTCCGACGCCTCTAATCCTGACACATTCAAATCCCCGTTATCACTTGTCAAATTAACCGCCTGTCCCACCCCATCTAAACCTGAGCTTTTATCTGTTATTTCTCCATCTCTACCTCCATGAGTACTACTTATTCTTAAGTCAGCATTCCACCCGCTATTGTCATGCACTCCCTGAACTTCTAACCCATTATCACTCTCTAATTTAACAGGTGGGTGTGTAACATATCCACTAGCTTCTTGGTGCTGTTGGGTCCTCTGTCTCTTGGAGGAACTACTGGGATCAATAACATCATCAAAAGTTGGTTGAACTTCTAAATACAATTCCACACTGTTAATAGAAGGATGATTGCTTGGGACCTCAAGCAAAGTCTCCAAACTAGTGTTATCCACAACAGGAAGATGTACAAATGTAAAGAGATGGGGTGAAACAGCTACAGGATACCTACCAAACAATGCAAACTTGAATTTCTTTTTATCGAATCCAGTAATGAGATGAAGCCCATCCACCAATCGGCTTAACTCCGTCTTTTGCTTGACAGTGATCTTTCTAGGAGTTGATCCTTGATAATAAACACCACCAGGACCATATTTGACACAGCAATTCCAGTAACATAGCACCAAAACCTCTCTTTCAGCCATAAGCAACCTGCAGAAATAAATGAATAAGTAAAAATGTAAACTCCAGTGTGAGACTCAAAATCTCCATTTCAAAACGATATAAGCAAAATGACAGTGTGTGGAAGGATATAGCAGCAGAAGCAGATAAAATTTAAGCAATGAAACTCAAACCTTAAAAATCTCCAAATCAAATCAAATGGTAGCAGAAAACATCAGACATTTATCTCGGAGACAAGACAAAAAACCCCAAATCAACAAACACTTGCACGTACTTGAAAAAATCAGAGATTAGCGACTTCCTTTTCCTCGAAAAGCTTGGATTTTTAGAAAGTGTGACTGTGTAAGTACTTTCACGGTCACCGAGGAAGATGAACCATTCGGCTCAAGTTACTATACGTTTTCATTTACCGTGCAAAAGCCACAAATATCTCTGCTTTTTCTTATAAAATTTAAAACGCAATTGGGCCAAAACAAAAAGCCCGTTAGTATCATCAGTTTATGGAATGGCACATTCAATTTTGATGATGTTTTCATACAAAAGCAGCAACGGAACATAACTTGACCGGTTGGAGCTTTATACAAAAACAAAAGCTGCCTCCATTGCAATCTTACTGACCGCATCTTGGACCATGGAATGATGTATTTCTTCGGCTGAGATCATTTTCTTAACTTGTCAGCTGTATCATGGTCAACAGAAAATAAACCCATCTGATCTTTAGTACAACGTTGCCTGTCAGAAAATGACAAATCTTTTGTTAAGAGGTTAATCTTCGAAGGGTTTGATTCCATAGCACAGAAGATATTGTAATTCAAGTCCTCACAGTATTAGTGTATATGTTATTAACAGTTTCATTTCTCAACTCTTCGTCACTAGCAGGGCTCTTGGATTTGTCTTTCCCTTCTCCTTTTACAAGGTAACACTAAAAACACGTTATAAATAAGAATAACCATCTTCATGAAAGATATTAGAAAATGGTTATGGTAAACCTGTTTTTTCTTTCGATGTAGATTTAGGGTGCTCCATGGTAGGTTTCTCAGATTTGACTGGTTTAAGATTTTGAGTGCTATTAGAGGATGTTTTTGGACTTGTTTCACTCTTCCCAATACTGTGTGGAGTAGTTTTGCATTGAGACTTCTTAGATACATAAGTTGGAGGCGGTGGTGGTGGAAACAATGTCGGAACTCCTGAAGCTTCCGGCCAAGCTGATATTTCCGGAACAGGAGAAAATGTGGCGGCGTAAGTTTTGTAACAGTTTTCAAGTGTGTAGCAGCCGTCTACATATTGCAAAGGGTTGGTTTTTAGCTTCTCGCAGACTGCTAGAGCGTGTAGACATGGAAACTTCTTCAATTGAAAATCACCACACGTGCAGTTGCATTCGCTCAGCTGGACAATCCATCCATTCTTCTGCAACGGCTCTGTGACCTGAAATGCATTATTGTCTAACGGCATCACTGCGTAAGTAACGGAAGCTGTCCTAAACTCTTCGAGCTTGTCCATGACAGGCGCAGTGTACATATCTCCACGTCTAAGCCTACCATGGCTACAACAAAGGCTGTTCTGAAAATCTAATCTGAGGTCATCAAACAGAAGCAGTGCGGCTGATGTCACTGGCAGACCATAAGACCAACAGCTTTCACTAGTTGGAAACATATTTTCTGTATTTATAGTCAAAATTCCATATCTCCGACCATCGTCATGAGCAAGTGCCCACTGGTGAGGAGGCATTTGGTCTAACCATTGCCGAGCTTCTGGATTTTCCTTTTTAATGGCCTCCATGTGGGAATCATATTCACCTTGCTGCTTCGTGGATCCAGCTTGTTTCATAAGGCTATTAAGGCGGCTGTTTTGGAACACGCCATTGAATTGGGAGCTCAAACTATCCAAACACAACCTGTGATAAGCCCAGGGTTCTTTCCACTGAGACTCAGGTTCATTAATAACAGTGAGTATATCCTGGTGGGGACTGGAGATGAGGCAAAGGTCTTTCCTTTGTGTTACCTTCTCTCTGATTCCAGTGAGAAACCAGCGCCAACTATCTACAGAAACTTCTTTGGTGACCGCAAATGCAAGCGGGAAAAAACAGTAGTTAGCGTCAACTCCCGAAGCAATCATCAGTTTCATAGGGTACTTACCATTCAAGTCTTTGCTTTCCACTATAATCAGAGGTCTGCAGTGTCGAAAACCTTCAATGGACTGTGAAAATGCCCAGAACACGCCACAGAAAGATGCAAATTCAGGATTAAGAAAAAGATCATATTGCCACTCCACAACTAGACCATTGGATGATTGCAACGCAGCCATTAGTTTAGGCAATAATCTAAAACTCTGATCCCAGTCTCCATATATTTTTTTTATTGCTTCCAGTTTTGCTGCCTGCATCTCTGCAGTTTCAAGCTCGTACCCGAATTTCTCAAACCACCAATTTTCCAACTCTGCAACTGTTAGTGTAGGTTGTACCCTGATCAGACATTCAATCTCTTCTGCTGCAAGTTCCACGTCAAAATTTTCTCGCTCTATAGGACAACAAGTATGTAGACTATTACACTTGGTTATCTCAATAAGTCCATGTTCTTCCATTGTAGCTGCACAAAGCGACCAATTGCATTTCCATCTGATGCACTTAAAGATATACTCGTCGTTCTCGGTCTCTTGTACTACACACTTTTGCCGCCCTCTAATTGAGCACCAATCCACTGCCTTCTTCAGATCATCTCTATCTTTAAAACACAACCCTGCGCGTAATTCATGATCATCAACCCACAAACTGGACAGAATCCGCGGTTTTGAAGTACTTGAATCGACCCACTTGATCAAAGATGCATTCTGTGACGCCTCCAAGCCTGGCACATTCAAATCCTTCTGCGCATTGCCGTTAACTGCTGCCAATTTAACCGCCTGGGCCACCTGATCTGAATCCGAGTTTATATCGGTCATTTCTCTATCTCCATGAGTGATATTTACAATGCCAGCAGCATCTGCCTCATCTTCAGTCAAGCTGTTATTGTTACCTACTCCCTGAATCTCCAATCCAATATCCCTCTCTACTTTAACAGGTATATCGGTCTTCTGTCTCTTCGAGGAGGAACTCTCGGGATTTTCCAAAGGCGATGAACAAGCAGCAAGATCAACAATTCGCAAATAAAGTTCCACAGTCTTTACAAAAGGATGATTGGTTGGAACCTCAAGCATCTCCTCAAAGCTAGTGTCGTCCACAACAAGACGATTTATATATGTAAGGCGATGGGATGGGACACCTGAAGGGTACCGACCAAATATTTGAATCTTTGATCTCTGCTTATCAACTCCTGTAATGATATACATCCCATCGAGAAATCTGCTTAACTCAGTCTTTTTCTTGACTCTAATCATTTTAGAAGTTGATCCTTCATAATACACACCATTAGGACCATACTTGATACAACCATTAAAGTAACACAACACTAAAACCTCTGTTTCAGCCATGACCACAACAACCCTGCTTGAAATTCAAATTCCAAGTCAAAGTTAGAAAAAACATGCAAGACTAATCACACTATCTATCCCCTAAATGTCTAGTTTTAAAGCGGCAGAAGCAGATTAAATCCTAAACCCTAAAACGATAAAACTCAAACGCTTAAAAAGCTCCAAATCAGATGCTAGCAGGAACACCGACACTTACTATCTCTGTCTCGGAGACGGCAATTTTTACCGTTATTAAGGGTTTCTCAGTGTCGCCGAGCAAAGCGAAGAAGACGACGACCGCTTATATGAAAATAAATAACAACAAAAACACAATTGGGCCCAAACAAAAAAGCCCGTTTGTGTTTCAGGTCCATTATAAAGTGTTTATCAATATGGAGGCATTTTAATTGTTATTTATTTTAACAATTAAAATAACGGGTTAAGGCTACTCTATTTCTATACAAGCATATGAAATGAGAAAGTATAACAGACCTTCACCCGGAGCATGAGGTGGTTTCACATAAACTTTATACCCTATGCAACGTCGCTATGAACGCTTTGTGCTTCTGGACTTGGTTTCTTGGAAATCCTCTAACTACATGATCAGTCAGAGCTTCTGTGCTTCAGACAAGTCTTTTAGCTTGGTTTTCATCTAGGTTCAACAAAACACAATATATCTCTAATACAAAAACTACCATATATAACACGGACCGCTTTACTAAATGCAATAACTCCGGTTTGACCCAAATCCATCTAACTTTGAGCTCTTCTCTTCTCAAAATCTGGAGGGCGTGGCGGTGGAATGACCGGAGGGAACAGGTGACCGTTGAGCTGAGCAAATGCAGGTGCACTTGCTCAGCTCAACGGTCCACCTACCCTTTTGTAATGGTTCTGCGACCAGAAACGTGTTATTGTCTAGCGGCATTACAATGTACGTAACAGAAGCTGTCCTCAACTCTTCAAGCTTGTCCATGACAGGTTTAGTATACATATCTCCGCGCTTAAGCCTACCATGGCTATAACAAAGAGCTTTCTGAAAATGGTTTCTCAGCTCATCAAACAAAAGCAGTATGGAAGCTGTCACCAGCAGACCAAGAGACTAAAAACTTTCACAAACTGAAAACAGCTTATCAGGTTTTATAGCCATATCTCCGACCTTTGTCATGAGCAAGAGCCCACTGATTCGGATGCATCTGGTCTAACCATCTCCGAGCCTCCAGATTCTCCTTCTTAATGGTATCCATGTGGCGATCAAATTCTTCCAGATGCTCTGTCCATCCAGCTTGTTCCACAAGGCTCTTCAGATGGCAGTCTTGGAACAATTCATAGAATTTGGAGCTCAGATGATCCAGACAGAACCTGTGATAAGCCCATGGCTCTTGCCCTGTGAACAATCGTATTGCCAGTCCACAACTAGTCCATTAGATGAGTGGAACGCAGCCATTAATTTGGGCAATAATCTGAAACTTTGATCCCAGTCTCCATATATTTTTTTGATGGCTTCCAGTTTTGCTGCCTGCATCTGTGCAGTTCCAAGCTTGTAGCTGAATTTGTCAAACCACCAAGCTTTCAACTCTGAAACTGCTAGTGTGGGTTGCACCCTGATCAGACGTTCAATCTCCTCTGTTGCAAATTCCACGTCGAATTTTTCTGGCCCTATAGGAGAACAAGTATGTGGACCACTACACTTAGTTATCTCAACAAGTCCATGTTCTCCCATTCTAACAGCCCAAATTGACCACTTGCATTTCCATCTGATGCATTCAAACACATACACGTCCTTCTCACTCTCTTGTACGACATACTTTTACTGTCCTCTTATGCAGCACCACTCCACCGCCTTCTTCAGCTCATCTCTATCTTTAAAACACAACCCTACGCGTAATTCATGATCGTCAACCCACAAATTAACAGTTGGATGTTGAGTCTTCTGTCTTTTTGCAGAACCACCTCGATTTGGAACAACGATGAACCAACAGCAGGACTGATACCTTCATCAGATTTCATTTCCAAATCCACTTCCACAGTTTTAATAGAAGGATGATTACTCGGAACATCAAGCAGAGTCTTTAAAGTAGCATCGTCCACCAAGGGAAGAGGCCTAAACTTTTGAACAACTGAAGGATATCTATGAGCGAGCATGATTTGAATGAGCAAACAGAGCAAGATACTGGGATTGGAAAAGAGAGTTTCACAAAAGCTGGAAGAAGGAAAATGGCTTGTGATCAGCCCTATACAATCTGGCCCAATATCAAGAACGAGCCCAATAACAATAATTTGAAAACAGAATCAATAAGCTTTGGTACACTGACACAAGCATGTGTGAATAAAGACAGAGAGGAAGTTATGAAGAAGATGACAAAGACCAGTACGGCTCCAATCTCATTGAGCAATAGGTTTACAGCCATTGGATCAAAGAACTAGGGTTTTTACACACTTGGCTATATAAGTTACTCTTATGTAATATGGAAAACCTAAGGGAGGCAGTAATATTAAGAAACTTCAAAAGTCTTTACACTCTCTTCACTTATCTCTAGATTTTCACATGGTATCAGAGCCATGGAAGGTTCTATAGATGTTTACTCTTATCTACTCTTAATATCTCAAACTGTGTTACAATAAAACTCACAGATACAAACTACATAGTTTGGAAATCACAGTTTGAGACTTTCTTAAAATCTCAAACACTCCTCGGGTTCATAGATGGCACTACTCCACCGCCTGTGGCTTCAATCTCTGTTGCTAGTCCAGATGGGAAGACGACTGTTGAAGCACAAAATCCTGAGTTTCAAAAATGGAGCAGATCAGATAGTGTAGTCAAAGCATGGATTCAAGGCTCTCTAAATGAAGAAACTTCAAGTCTGATCGTTGGTTGTGAGACCTCCAAAGATGCTTGGTATGCTCTAGCTCAAAACTTCAACATAATCTCTTCCACCAGGTATTTTGATCTCCAGAGACGACTTCAAACCATAGCTAAAGAAGAAAAGCCCTTAGCTTTATACTTGAAGGAAATTAAAAGTCTCTGTGATCAACTTCTAGCTATTGGTCACCCTGTTTCCGAAAGGATGAAGATCCTGTCAGCCATACATGGTTTAGGAAGGGACTATGAGCCTATTATTACTGTTATAGAAAGCTCAATGGAGTCGCAGTCTGAACCATCCTATGAGAGTGTCATATCCAGAATCATAAGATTCGATGAGAGGCTGCAGAGATATGAGCTCAAACCGGCTGTAAGTCCACATCTAGCGTTTGCAGCAGACTATTACAACTCAGGTCGTGGTAGCTCTACGGGAAAACGTGGAAGTAACAGAGAAAAAGGGTCATTCTCAACTCGTGGAAGTGGTTTTCACCAACAAATCTCCTAGTCTGGTTCAAACACAGATACACGAAGCTCAATGAATCAAGACGCAAGACCAATCTGTCAAATTTGTGGAAAGATCGGTCACCAGGCTCTTAAGTGTTGGCATAGATTCAACAACAGTTATCAATCTGATGAATTACCAGCTTCCTTAACTGCTCTTCACATCACAGACGTCTCTGATCAGAAAAGCCATGACTGGTACCCTGACACTGGCGCAAGTGCTCATGTTACAAGCTCACCGAGACATTTGCAAGAGTTCCAGCCCTATCATGGTAGAGACACCGTCATGGTAGGTGATGGAAACTTTCTTCTAATTACTCATACAGGGTCTGCATCCCTTCAAGCTCTTT